>JAVQKI010398342.1:0-10044 GCA_036025975.1 Nematalosa erebi
AGATAGATAGATAGATAGATATAGATATGTAGATATAGATAGATAGAGAGACGATATTAAATGTGCACATGTATGATTTCACTGTGTAAAAAAATAACAATGCAAAATTGATACGTTACATTTTCTGCTGGTTTGTCAGAATGACGTATGAAAAATAATGTTCTCTCTGTGTAATTTAACAACTGATGTTGTCTCTGAAAATGCTAGATAGCAGAAGTGGACTGCAAAGATGCTTTGGATATGATCTGTAACTTGGAGTCTGAAGGAGACGAGAAGGGGGCTTTTAGTCTGTGCACTGCATTCCTTAAACGGCAGCTGGTTCAAGGGGATGTATATTGTGCCTGGTAAGTTGTTGGTGACTTTAATATTTTTTTGTAACACCTTCAAATGAGGGCACATCTTTTTCTCAGCGGCCTGGGACAAGGTCCAGTGAAGAAGCTGCTCTTGAAATTCGGTCATAGGATATGACCTACTTTAATGATGCCACATATATTTTTTCTTGTGAACCCTTCATACATAGCCTTCAGACATAGCCGTCTTTCGTCATTTAATTTACACACACACACACGCGCACACACGGAGAGACAACACATTACTTTTCAGACAGTTGTTCCCACTCTTGCCATTCTCCTACTCAACAACCTAAACTATTTACAGTCCAATTTACAAGTCTGGAAGCCTGTAAACATATTAGTGATGGGAGCATGCCACCAAAAGTCCCTTCATAAAGGAGAACTTGTCATTTCATGCTATTTCTTTGTATTTATTGAGCTAAACTGGCATAGAGGTGTACCATCCACATTGCATTGGCCTTGTAAAGTTATATTGACTGAATCTCAGTGTCCCGCCTAATCTGAAATCTTAAACCCTGAAGGACTAAACTGCCATGAATTTGCCAGTCACAAAGTTAATTCATGTTAGTTTAATCAGAGAGGGTGAAAGCGGAGCTAGAGGCGCAAACGTTCGTGAAGTTCCGCGTTCTATTTTCGCTAGGGGGAGGGGGGAAAATCCCCTGTAAATGTAGACCAGAATCGAGCCCTCATATTCCGATGCAAAAAAACATTGAAAAGTTTATATTGTGACTTAACCATTTATGCAGACCCGGAACTATTCACGTTCACTCCCTCTATAACATGGTATGTTGCTCTATCTTGGTCAGTATTCAATAATCCTTGGTTTAAGAGTCTTTGAGAGTTCAGGGCTTAGGGCTCAGGGGTAGGGGTATTGGGACCCAGCCATTAATGCTTCACAGTGGGACAAAGAGCACTGTACTTTTACATTACCTTCTCTCCTGTGTAAAGAAGCTACTAGCCGTTCTTGCCACAAGTTTTACTGTGCCTTCAGTGTTACAACATTGCTTTTTTTTAACAACAGGACTCTAAATTATAATATGGCGCAGAGTTATCAAGCTTTGGTTATGGCAAACTTTGTGTATTGACATTGTTTTTTGATTCTGTCCACTGTTTCAGTTTGTTGACTGGAGGTTGGTTGGTTGAAGTTAAAATCGTTAGGATATTCAGTTCAAATATGCATTCAGGCTTGCAGGACAACATTCAAGAACTTGTTTTTGTGATAAATGATTTTACTGAGTAATATGAGAAGCCTTGACCCATTATTCAGGGTCACGTGGCTGTTAAATTGCATCTTGCTGCAAGGGATATTCATGAATACCATTGCGGACTTGGAGATCTTGCCCACTGTATTTTATTTTGCCGTATTTGGAGGTCATGACTTTACCTCTTTCCTATGTTAGGCTGTCACTACATTCTCTGATCTGACAGGGTGTTCTTATATGTAGTAAGTAAAAAAAAAATCCTGCAAGCCATGTCTTTGGTAACATTCTTTTTCTATCCGTTTTCCCTGGTCTTATTTGTTAAAATATGTTGTTTTCTGGTGTAAGATGAACAACATGATGAAGAAATCCCAAATGTTAGAACAATGGGTGAATTCCCTATCAAGTTAATAGCCAATTTTGGAGGATTTGTGAGTCCTGGGAGGGCATGTGCTAAGGTTTCGTAGGCTTTTTATAAATGTTGTCTTGTCTGAAACATTGTAGAGCAGATGCATATCTGTCCTCATAGCGTTCTTTCATACAGCTTACTCAATGTGTATCTGTCAGATTGTTGTTGTGTTGAGATGGTAATGTATAGGCTAATCTATGATGAGTTGTGAATGACACCATTTTGATTTAAGATGTAGACAAAGTTGAAAACCTCTGGGTCTGTGTATTTTGTTGTATCTAACAATCTTACTGCCTGATTTTGAGTATACAGCGGAATCTGTCTGAATCTGCTACTGTATGCAATCTTGCTCTCACTAGCTAGGGTTTACTGTAACCATGTTACAAACATGGATTAGGCTATAATTTAATTGGTCATTTGAGCTCGTAGCCTGTGTGGATGACAACTGTATGATGGGGATCTAATGCATGCATTATGGCACATGTGGGAAGGAGTTTTACTTCCAGCTAATTTTGCGTTTCCTATTTAAGCTGCTGTACTTCAACTGTTGTGCAAATATACAGTCCTGCACTCTGTAGGCTTTTGCAGTAACAGCAACATCCACACTCTAGCAGCGACTTCTTCTCCTCCCTGGAAGGGGAGTGACTTGTATCAATTAGCCCAGGCTAGTTGTAAATGGTTGGAAACGCACTAACTTTATGTTGTAAGATGAGCTATGTTTACATCCTTGAGAGACTCTGAATTACATTGCTTCCTTTCCAACAGTAGCTTTTCACTGGAGCACTTTAATGAATTGCATCATCATTGAATTGAAGCAAAATGCATGAGACCTCTTGTCCTGGTGAAGGAGCTTACCTCTGCCAAGGAGGTTATGTTTTTGCCGGTGTTTGTCTGTCTGTCTGTGTGTGTTTGTCTGTGTACAAAATAACTCGAAGCGCTGCACAGATTTGGATGAAATTTTTGGACAACATTGGTATGAGAACAAGGAACAGATGATAACATTTTAGTGGTGATCTGGAAAACTATCTGGAATTTGTATTGCGTCAGTGATCCTACTGTATATTGCCTTGTTGGAGGTCTGCGCTCTCCAAGTGCTTGCTTAGTGTATCTGTGTGGAAATATTAGAACTGCCCCAGCTTTTCCATGTTCTGGTGTAATATGTTGGGGAATAGAGAATTATCTTAACAAGTCTGTCATTCTAAAATATAGGCCACTCAAATTAAGATATTAGCAATGTAGTTAAATTAATGTGGCATGAGGCTAATGTCAAAAGTTGTGCTAACAATAGCCTCAGATGATTTATGTTTATTTTTCATTTAAAGGGAACTCACACTGCTATGGAGCAAGCTTCTGATGCGGTTGGAATCTGCACAGTCTTTTCTGGATCAGTGCAGACAGTTGGTGGTTCTGTCCACGAGTGTGTATCATATTCTGCTTCTCATCAAAGTAATCCAGTCTGAAGTAAGTGTTATGAAGTCGTGGTTAATTGCGCTGTTGGTCATGGCAAAGTCAGGATTTCATAATAACGTCGTTCTTTTTTTTTCAACAGGTTGAAAATGTGGGACTCCCTGTGTGCATTGAGATGTGTATTCAAGCACTGAAAATGGGAGCCAGTGATGGTGAAGACAGCAAAGCCACCATATGCAAGACTATATCCTGCCTAATGCCCAATGACTTGGAGGTGAAACGTGCATGTCAACTCACAGAGTTTCTTCTGAAGCCCACTGTGGATTCCTACTATGCTGTTGAAACGCTCTTCAATGAACCAGACCAAAAGCTTGAGGAGGAATCTCTACCCATTCCCAACTCACTACGTTGTGATTTGTTGTTGGCCTTGAAGACACAGTGGCCTTTTGACCCTGAATTCTGGGACTGGAAAACTCTAAAACGAAATTGCTTGACCTTGATGGGTGACGAGGCATCAATAGTGTCATCCATAGATGAACTCAACGATAATGAAGAACCAGATGGCAAAGAGGATGGAGAGGGTGATCATAACTTTATGGACTTGATGATGAGTCCCTCCGTTGATCTTAGTGATCTTGATGCTGAACGTCAGAAAAAAAGGGAAATCAAGAAATTGAGAGAACAAGGCTTTGTTTCTGCAAGGTTTAGAAACTGGCGGGCATATATGCAGTATTGTGTTTTGTGTGACAAGGAGTTTCTTGGTCACAGAATTGTAAAGCATGCACTAAAACATGTACAGGATGGATTATATCGATGCCCAATTTGTGCACAGTCCTTTGAGACGAGACAAGTTCTTGAACCACATGTCGCTTTTCATGTTAAGCAGTCCAGCAAGGAACGATTAGCTGCTATGAACGTCACCAAGAAGAAGCTACCAAAATCTTCCAATAAGTCACCCATAAAGGATTACATTCTGAAAAAATCCCCTGTAGTTAAGGTAAATCCTGAAGCAAAAGTCCAAGCAATTGCAAACACTCCCAACATCACAGGGCCTCCTTGCAGCAGTGCAGTTATCACTCCTAAACAAAAAACTGAAAAAACGCGACGTACAGCGACCGTGTCCGAGAACACAGAGGACTGCTCTTGCCCTGTTACCAGCTGTCAGAAGGTTTTCAAGTACTTCAGGAACCTAGTTGCCCATATGAGAGTGCATAAAGATGATGAAGAGGCCAAGTGTTTCCTTGAAACACACTGCCAAAAAGCTATTTGTCAGTATTGTCGACGGCAGTTTGTTAACATGACACACCTGAACGATCACTTGAAAATTCACTGTGGCCCAAAGCCATACTATTGCATTCAGCTGAACTGTAAAGCTACTTTCCCCTCTCATGCTGAGCTTCTCATGCACAGGAAAGTGCACACTGAATTTCAGGCTCAGTGCATGTTTCCAGATTGTGGGCGTATTTTTACAGAAACTTACCAGCTGTATGATCATGAAGCACAGCACTACATAATATTTACCTGCAAAGCACCAAACTGTGGCAAGGTCTTCTACTCACAGGCTCTTCTAACTTCACACATGAAGGAACATGTGAAACAAGAGATGTCCTCTACGTACACAGATCAAACTAATCCAGACAGTTTGCAGGTTCTTGGACAGTCCCCAAGCAAAGCAGACGATGCCACAGGGGAATCTGCCTCTTTGGTTAAAATAAAGCACTCTGTAGAAAGTATGCTCAATGATAGTGCTGCTGCTGCCGATGCTGCTGCAGCTCCAGCAAAGGAAATCAAAGCTGCTGATGAGATTTATGCTTCTGCTCCTGCTCCTGCTCCTGCTCCTGTTCCTGCTCCTGCGCTAACTCTAGCTCCGCCTGTAGTTCCAGCTCCACCTCCAGCTCCACCTCCAGCAGATGCAGCCAATGCACCAAGTAGCAGGGAGCCTGAGGCTACAGCTAGCAATGTTCCGGTCACCCAGCCTTTGAAAGCCACAGAGGGAAAAGTTGCAAGTGATTTTAACTTGAAGGGGCCTTTACCAGTTACACAGCCTTGTTCTGTAAAACTGAAACCAATTCCCATCAATTCTTTGGAAGCTGTTGAACTTCAGCCTCAAAACATAATACAGGACAAAAAACTCTTCTCTTGTCCAAAAGATATGATTGAGGTCAAATGTGAGCAACTGCTAGCCACGTCCTCCTGTTCAGTCCCTCCACAAGGCAGTGCATCACAAAACAGCACCAGTCAAGAAGCAGATGATAAACTAACTCACGTGTGCCCATTTGAGGCCTGCACTCGGAGGTATTGTACATCTAAAAGTCTGGCAAGGCATGTTAAAAAAGTGCACGCTGAAGCTTTTGAGGAATGGAAACTCTCTAGGAGATACAAAAGACTTGCTGAAATGGCTGCAAGAAAACAGTCCAATGTACAAAGGTCCCCTAGTAAGCAGGTTCAGAAAATGAATACTACAGGTCTTGCATCACCACAAAAGGATGCAAGCACCAGACAGATACCTTATTCAGTGGAGGATGGAACTTTGCCTGAACCATCCTCTTTCTCCCCGAACTCTCTTTCTAATTGTTCTCTGCCTTTCTATTCTGGCTTCTGTTCACAACCAGAAGACTCGTTTTGCGAAACTTTACAAAATCCAGCCGGACTGATACATTCAGATATCACTCAATTATGGCATTCACCAACAGCAAATGGTTACAGTTGTGATTACACCCAGGAAAATGATTGCCCCTCAAAAGTCTTACCCAATCAGCTTGAAGGCTTTCACTCCTTCTCTTCTGACTTGAATAGGGTTCCGGTTGCTCTGGGGACACAAAATGAAACACTACATGCCTCAGCTCCAAGTGATGCTGGAAATATCCTTCCCATGATGAGCCAGGACTCCAGTGTGATGAATCAAGCATCAAAGTACATATCTAGCTCCCTTATGGTTTTGCATTCAACCGAAGGTGGACAGCAGTGCGATCTTGGACAAACGGAAAGAAACGTAGGGCACATGGTGCCTCCGATGCAAAGTCATTTAAGTGGGATCACACACAATAACAGTTTGTCCCATTCAGAAAGTATGCCAGTGCAAGGCCTTCATTCTTATGTGTCAGACATGCCCACAGAGATGCACACTCAACCAGTAGAACCACTGGAGACCATTGACAAGTCTTTGAATTTTGACCATCATGACCCATATGTCGGTGGCTCAAACGTCAATAATATGGCTCACCTTAACTCGCCACCCTACAAGAGCCATATTGACAATACAGCAACTCATCTACAAAGTCCAACAGAGATGTTAAACTGTTCAAATTCTTATTTCAGTAATACAGGAGAAGCATCAGATTCACAAATGCAAGACTTGGATTCTGATGGAGGAACATTTCAAGCAGCATCAGGCATGGACTCTTCTGACAAAAAGGAAACTTCAAGTGAGTCTGATGAGGCGAAGAAATTGAAAAAGGTACGGTCTTCCAAGAGAACAAAATGGCCTGCGATAATAAAAGATGGGAAGGTAATCTGCCGCAGATGTTACAGGGAGTTTTCTAGCACAAAGTCGCTCGGTGGTCACTTATCAAAGCGATCTCAATGCAAAGCTTTTGATGAAGTTGACTTAAATGCTGACTTGCCAACATCCTTCCTTGATTTCTTGAATGATCCTGATGTTTCAACTGTCTACCAGCCAGCAGTTGCTTCACCTGTAAAGATTGAAGGTGCCTACAAGGGCAAAACGGTTGGGTCCTGCATGTATCAGTCTGCAGAAAACAACTATTTGCAAAATGGTAGTTTCCCTGACTTTTATCCATCAACATACAGCATGGATTTTGTAAAACAAGAGGGTGGCTTTGGCTCTGCATGCACATCTGATACAGCACAGGACACTGCTCTTAATCAGAGTAAACCTCTCTCATCAGCAGATGTGTCACAATCGTTGTCGAACACTTTGGCTGACCAGAGCAAAGTTGTAAAAGCCAATATTGGTATGGAGGGTAAGCATACAGGTGCAACAACTTTGAAAGAATCTGTTACAAATGCGGATGTAGCAACTACAGGTGACAAAGAAGATAGTAAGGTTGTGGAGATTCAGAGAGCCTTACAACGATTAGATTTGGTTGATGCAGTCCTCAAAGATTCTTTAATAGCTAATGAGAATTCCTCTCTGAACATTTCAAAGAGTGAGGGCTCCTCAAAGGAAAAACCAAAACAAACTGTGGTGCCGAAAAGGGCTATAAAAAAGGAGACTGACCCAAATGCCCCTAAACCATTTAAGTGTGAAAAAGAAGACTGTTCTTATGGTGCAATGACAAAAGAAGCATTATTCAAACACCTGTTCAAGATTCACAACTACACTGATGACATGATAAACGAACTTAAAAAGTTACCAGACAAATTTTCTCCTTACAGCTGCCATATATGTGAAAAGAACTTTACAAGAACAACAGGTCTCCGAATACACTATATAAATGTTCACCATATGGCAAAGGAGGCAATACCCAAAATAAAAGTAAACAAAATCAACAGAACTGTCAAATCCACAACTACTGGGAAGGCTTCTTCAACTCCTAAATCAGATTCTGTTAATATTTCAGTCAATCATTGCAATGGTTTGAAGGTGGAACGACTTGACGAGACGTTTGAACCTAAAATGGAAAGCACCATCCAGTCGCCTGAAAAGATGAGGATTTCAGGAGCTGCTGTACAGGCAACTTTGAATCAAGATATGTCATCAAGTGATGCCCGTTTATCGGTAGAAAATCCTGTGGACCCTTTAACAGAACCATCAACAGCCGGGCCACTACAGCCAGTCAACAAAAACGAGAAGACTACTGAGGGCAGTTTTAAAATGGAGATACAATCAATAACAGATGTGCCGAACATAAAAATGATTGAAGTTGATGCTGATAACCAAATTTTGGAGACTGGCCCAGAACCTAGAGTTGAGACAACTGTTAGTGAGCTTTCCAAGTCATTCAGACCATATAGATGTCTACATCAAGGATGCATGGCTGCCTTTTCAATTGAGCAGAACTTGACTCTCCATTATAGAGCTGTGCACCAGGCAGAACATATTGTTGAGCAGGGAGGAGTGTCAAGTGATGGTGCTGATGGCACTCTCAAGGCTTCAGAGTTAGTGTGTCAAGTGGAAGACTGTTCGAAGGTACTCCATAAAGCCACAAGTTTGTTTAAACATTACCTGTTACATCACAAATTCACGGTCCAAAAATCAAGCACTTTGTTGACTGGTGTAGATGTTGGTACCTTCCCCTGTGACCAGAATAAGTGTTCAGCTTCTTTCACTTCTTTCTTAAAATATATTGACCATGTCAAAGATCACCACAAGGCAATACGAGTATCAGAAGGAGGTGATGGGTCTTCTGCCAAAGTGGACCTGTCATTTAAGTGCGACTGTGAAGGATGTGATCGTAGCTACACCACCAAGTCTAATCTACTGCGGCATCTCATGAAGAAGCATCAAGATGTCTATGAGGCCCAAATTCAAAAGTCAAAAAACTTTCGAAGCGAAGATGTAGCTGAAAAGAAATCAAAACCAGGGCTTAGTCCTAACAATGGAAAAGAGAATATGGTCAATAACAAATTGAAAATGAAAAAAAAGAATCTGAAGAAAAAAGGAAAAGTGCTCAATCACTGGACAAGCTTTGGCAAGCCTTCTCTGAAATCTATGGATGAAGCCTCTGCCATGTGCACCAAACGGTTTCCCTTGCAATACCCCTGCATGATAAAGGGCTGTGATTCAGTATCTAGCGCTGAAAGGAATATCTTTAAACATTATGCCACCCATGGTCTTACAGAGCGATATATTGAAGATCAGAGAAGTCAGTTTATATTTTGTAAAAAATACCCACGTTCCAGGAATATGGATTCCAGCAAATCAGATGGCACATCATCAGAGGGTTCAGAAGACGAAGAAACCGACAATGGTGAAAGTTCAAGTGAGATGGCAGATAATTCACTTGAAACACCCTTGCAAGATGAGAGCATTGACGTAATGCCATCTGAAAATCAGCTTATTGGAAGTGACAGTACTCAAACAACACTTGGTGAGTTGGTGGTTAAGCGCAAGAGGGGTCGTCCTCCAAAGATTAAAAGGCTAAACCAGCAAGTCCACTCAGCTGAGAATGTGATGAAAGAATCGGGGCCCAACACTGAAGAGCAGAAGAACAGTTCAGAAGAAGAATTCTGTGAGGAGACTCAAAGTTCCATGGACCCTCTTGAGTTAGAGCCAGCACTTCTTTCACTGTTGGAGGAATCAACAGATTCCCTGAAAAGGAAAGCAACTGAGAGTAGTAGGACTGAAATTCCACCTAAAAAACAGCGCACTCTTCAGCAGCAGTCCTCTAACATAATGGGTAGAATGCCGAGTGACTTTAGAAGGAGGACTGGTAGTGAAAATCTTATACATTTTAGAAACCCCCTAAATATCAAGTCTGTGAAAAATGTAAAGATTGTGATGGACAAAGCTTTTTCAAATGGTGCTGATCTTTTGCTGAAACAGCTTCAGGATATGCGTCCAATGGTCATTCTTAAAAAGTGGCTCTATAGTTGATAGTTTATTTGGAAACTGAAATCCCTGTTCATATGCCTTGCACTCAGGACTAGAAATGTAACATGCTGCAGAGTGGTACATCATAAACACATTTGACTGATAATTTCTTAACATGAA
>JAVQKI010398401.1:0-2500 GCA_036025975.1 Nematalosa erebi
CTATCTGTTTGTCTGTCTGTCTGTCTGTCTCTCTGTCTATCTATCTGTCTATCTATCTATCTGTCTATCTGTCTATCTATCTGACTATTTGTTTTATTGTGGTATTTGCTAGATCTTGCAAGGTGTGCTGTTACCCTCCTGGCTAAGTTCATTCGACCATGCCTGACGTGCAGGTACTGTAAGCTATCACTTGAGTCAATGTTCCATCATGGCTGAAAGACACACCTGTGGGTTGTGGAGCAACAAGGGTCGCTCTTTCGGGAGGTCCCGTGCACCAGAGGCCATTTATGGAATGTTCCAGAACTGTTTAAACCGGCACGGAAAAATTAATCTTCTCCAAGCCTTTGAAGTGTGGCCAATTACCGTCTTCCCAGCAGATAGTTAACAAATTAACCTCCCTGCCTTGAGTTATTGTGCTTCTACAGTCAAAGTGTATCGACTAATGATTTAAGGCATCGCAAGTTGTCGTTGTAGCACCAACTGGCTATAAGGGGAAGTCCAAAACATGGGAGAAAAAAAGTGCTATGTCTGGTAAAGTTTGTTTATCCAAAGTAAATGTAATTTGGATCCAGGGCAGCATTCCAGAGTTTGAAAGCGGTGCATAGACCAGCCAGGTAGGGTAGCTGATAGATCTGGCTTGTCAGATCAGTGAGCACACCAACATACAGACATGAATGAATGAACACACACAGACAGACAGACGAGGAGGGAGAAAGATGTGGAATGGATAAGCAACGTTAGGGAGGATATGTGAGTATTTGCACTGAAGGGTTTAAATATTCAGGTTTACACCATCGAATGGTCGACAAGCTGAGAAACTCCAGACATACACACACACACTCTTTCTCTCTCTCTCTCTCTCTCTCACACACACGAACACACACACACACACAACAAAAGAAATCCCGGGAAGCAGACAGTGGATTTAAACTTGGTCCAGCCAGTCCTTGCCTTGCTTTCAGAATGATCTAATTTGCTGGATTTAGTGATCTCTGCACTCCACTCACATTCTACCCTTCAAAGAGAGACAGATAGAGAGGGAGCCAGAAAAAAAAAGAAGAGATGGTAGAGCTGCCCAACAAAAAAGGAGGGGGAGGGGTGGGCAAAGGGGTAATAAAATCCCTTTGTTGCCATGCATCTTGTGCTGATCAACCCCCTGCCCCCACCCCCACCCCCACCCCACTCCCACTACACTAGTGTTGAGGATGAGTTATGCTCAGCATCCAGCAGCTACAGTGTAGAGCTTGGGACCCATGAAAGAGGCCATTGTGTGTGAGAGCTTGCTTATAGAGTTCCAAAAGAGACCAGCCAGAGATTCAGCACTCTCCCTCTCTCTCTCTCTCTCTCTCTCTCTCTCTCTCTCTCTCTCTCTCCATCCATCTCATCTCTCTATTCCTTTGACAGCTTGACTGATCTGGTTATTTTTCTGCCGTTGTCGCCATCGTCTATAAAGCTATGCTGATGGCACCGATGGGCTCGGAGGTGCCCGTGGCGTCTCCCTTGCCGGTGCATGCCAAGCATGGATCAGTCGGAGATGTAATACCTGGGTCTGCAAGCAACGTCACCCCATCCCCACCCCATCCCCACCCCAGCCCAGTCCAGCTCAGCCCAACTCTCTCTGAATTTCAACCCATAATGCAATTTAGGCCGGTTGATCCCAGGGCCCTGACTGTGTGAGAAAGCTTTGAACTCCCATTGATCTGCCGAAGGAATTCACTTTGTTATTTACATTCAACAGTGCCAGGGCTCTGAGGGGAGCAGGAACGATAGGGCAAAGGGTGGGGGTGTTTGGGGGCCAGAGAGCCTCTGCTAGGCCCAAGCAAACCCGCACTCGCTTATTGTCATCCAGGCTTTGATATCATTTATTTATCCTACGCCGAAATGACGGCGCTCCGCCATCGATCTCTAACCTCCCCTGAGCTTTGGGTGATGGCAGCTCTCTTTGTACAGCGCACAGAAGCACAAATTGCCCCTTCTCTCTGCACAGTTTTTCCTCCCCTCTCCAAATATGACCCCCCCCCACCGAGCTCCTGAGCAATCTGTGGCATTTCTCTCCCTGCTCTTCTATGCTGTTAGCCTTAGCCTTAGTCTTAGCCCTGTCTGGATACGTGTGTTTGTGTGGGAGTGTGTGTCTGTGTGTTTTACAGCTGCAGTAAAAACAGAGGACTTAAAGACTCGGTCCGCTCCACACCCTTCCATCTTTTTCTCTTGCGCTCAATGTATCGTCTTGCGGCCATTTACCGAGGTCCCGGTTTAGCCCGGCTCTCTGGACATGTCCTAATATTTTGGGGACACCGCCAATGTGTGTGAGGATGCCAGACACACTGTCATCTTCCCATCCGTCTCGTTCAAGCACCGTGTGCCAGACAGCTAACCAGCGCCACTCTGACTTGGAGCAGCAAGGCAAGGCTGCAGTGTTCTTTTCTATTATGACCTGCTGCCAGTTCAGTGTGTCTGTATGTCTGTCTAACAGGTCTCACTGTAAATAGTTGGGCTCCTT
>JAVQKI010398401.1:5000-17395 GCA_036025975.1 Nematalosa erebi
CTGTGTCTGTGTCAGGTGCCCTAAAACTCCACGCATGCCATGTTTGTGTCTGTAGCTTAATTACAGGTCTATGTGTGTCAGGCATGACACTTTGTTAGCATTGTACCAGGGCACCGGGAAGACGTATATGCGCTTCAGAGTGTCCCCGTGGAGTGCTAGTAAGTAAATAAACAAGATGAATGCGGTGTGGCGGCTTTGCGAAGGGACCATATGCTCCAGTTTAGTTATAAATTGAAACCCAGGCTCACACTTCAGTAAATCGCATGTAGACAATTTACCGGTTCGCAGAAGGTGGAGGGAAAACAGTTGTTGTGTGCCAGAGAAAATGGGCCCTAGTGTTAGAGTAATGATGTTACTCTTTGCCAGTGGCACTGGAATATCTCCTCTATGTGTACGGTTCTCGGAAATGCTTCTCTTTTTTCTCGTTTGTGTGTGTGTGTGTGTGTGTGTGTGTGTGTGTGTGTGTGTAGCTGTCGGAAAGCTCAGTTGCAGGTATTGATTGGTGCGGTCTTTGAGCAGAGACAGGTCCGAGTCCTTGGCCGCGGGGTGGATGTGTGCGTGTGTGTCAGAGCTTGGCTCCACTTACGCTTCCCAGCCGCTGTTTACATTTTTAGAATAGCTAATGTTCCCGTTCTCCGCAGCCCTTAACACTCCAGTCCAGTGGGCTGTTCTCCCCCCAAGGGCAAAAGCAGCCATTAACTCCTCTGAAGTCTTGATGTCTCTCTTTTCTAGTTGTCAGCGCTAGTGATTATCTGACTGTTCAAGACCAGATAGAAGAAGACAAGCTCTTGATAAAAAAGAAGATATTTATAGCGGTTTGATGTCTCTTACCTGTCTTTGCATCATTCTCATTAGAAGCCTGTGCTAGATTGTGTTCACAGGTAGAAGCTGTCTTGTTTACAAACACTTGAAAGACTTGCTGTGACAGTAAACACTAGTGAAAAGCTGTTTATTTTCCTCCTGGCAATACAATCTACTCACTTTTTTCTACTTTCATTGCAGTTCTGCACATCCATTAAGTGAGTAAATATGCTTACGGTGTACTTTACTGGGTTAGGCACTGAAGTTAGTCAAATTGGTTGTGGTTTAGTTATATACTGTGTATTGTACATTTAGTTTCGTTCCACGTAAAATTGATGTTGGCATTGCGTCATTAAACCTGGGTTTGAAAGCCATTTCATTTTCTTGGTTTAATAGGTGGGCGTCACTCTCTTAAGTGCCAGACACAGCTTTTTTGCAGGAGTGGAAAAACGTGTGAAGTCAAGGCGGATAACTGTGTCGGCTGCTTCCTTTATGAGGTCACAAATAACTGGCTTGCAGTATCATGTTTGCCATTCAAATATAGGGCGATCTATGAAAAGATACTGGCACCATCTCTGTCAGGGCGAGCCAAGCTTAGTCCTGGCATTCAATAATCAATGACTGGTATGCATAACACTTGCCATTGTTACTCAGAATTTGATTGTGTGTGTGTGTGTGTGTGTGAATGTGTGTGTGTGTATGTGAGTGCATATGCATCTGTACATGTGCGTCTGTGTGTGTGTGTGTGTGTGTGTGCATGCCTCAAAGTGAGGCATATGCGTTGATTCACTCTACCCTACGCTGTCAGCTTGGGATTCCAACCGCAGTGTTTTTGTTCGTGTCAGGAATGCTGAAGTTGGCTGATCAAATGGCCAGGACTGTATATTCTATCTTCACATTTCCCCCTAATATTCAGTTACAGTTCTGTTAAAATAGACTACACATCTTCCTCCCGGCGCCAGCAGCTGTTTCTCTGGTGCCACCAAAGCCTCAACACTAAAATAATCTGTGTCCCTCACTATGCACAGAAGTGTCAGAGAGGACCTACTAAATATGGAGAGGCCTGAATTAAATATTTTAGCCATCTCTGACCTGGGACCTGTAGGGTGATACTGTATTTGGCCAAACAAGGGGTCCCTGTCTCAGTGTACATGGGGATTGCTATCTTTCTTGCAGCTTGTGGCAAGTAACTGGGCACCTCGGGCCCAGGCACCTGTTTTAAATGGGTATTTAGGCTATATTGATTTCAGAGTGCTGACTCTGGCTAAGGAGATGGATGATGTGAGTGTTTGGGATGTCTTCTCCTGACGGGCAGAAATAGGCCTACACACACACATTGGGCTGGGAGAAAGAGGGCTCTTTTGCCCCACAAGGATTAGAGAAGGCACTAAAAATTTGATGGTGCTGAAAAAATTAGGACACTCCCAAGATATCTTTGTTCATCCACCCAACCTCCCTTCGGGAAAACAGATACACACACACACACACACACACACACACAAACACACACACACACACACACACACACAAAAACACACAGGTGTTGGGAATAAATCTAAATCTGCAGGAGAAGCATGATTCAGCCTGCTCCTTATCAGCTCATGGATCTTAATCTGGCGCTGAATTGATCAGAACCGCACGCCTCCGCGTCCAGAGAGCATGCAGGGACGGCCACATAATGGGCCATCATTTGGGGTGGAAATTGCGGTGCCATCATGCCAGTGAGGTCTTGTCCTCGCAGTAATTGCAGCTGTCAGATGCTCCCTGCTGCGTCTGTCACTGCGTAATTACACAGGTATTGTATGTGGTTTTGTGTGTGTGTGTGTGATGGGGGTGTGTTGTGTGAAAGGTGTTTACAGTTCTTCCCCAATCTCCTGTCCTTGCTGTATTAGTGGTTTCATTCTTTTTGCCTTTTTTTTGTCATCAGTGTGCTATTCCCTTGTTTCCCCTTTCCCCTGATGAAGTCATTCATTCCCAATAAGTGAGTCTTAGCCTAGATAGATTTACTACCATATCCTGATGCACAGTCTGCCAGACAAAGAGCCACTGTTATGCACTCCTATCATATCAGTGCTCAAGATGAGGATGGCGACTCATTTACTGGCATGCACAGAGAACAGAGACCATCCAATCCTGTAAGCTAACATTAGGCTTTACGAAAAGCTCACAGAAACATCTGGAACATCCACCCCACATATGACTGACTGTGTTACTGTCTGTCCTGTGGTTTAGTATAATGTTAGCACCATTATACCATTATACAACACCATTATAAACTGGCTTCCTCTGACAATGATAATGTTTTTTTTCTCACAAGGCTCCTTTTTGGTTAGTCCATTCTGCAGGCAGAGCTATGTGATTGGGGGTCTGCATGGCCATGCTCCTTGCTTGCTCACCCCCTCACTGAAATAACATTTCAGGCAGGAATCCGCGGGGCAGATCATCGCTGCCAGGGCCTGCGATTACACCGGCAGATTTATGAGGGGCTCTGCCTGCGAGGCGCGCCGGGAAATGTTTAATCGTAATTGCGTACCTGGCTTTACAGGCACCCGAGGAGGCCACAGAAACTGCCTGCACACACTCACTCACACGCACACACACACACACAAACAAATAGAATGGTTCCACTGTACCATATTATACCTAAACAGGCAAACACATAGTTTGTCTGTTGGGAAGTATGTTTTCATATTAGCCCTATTACATGTCACTGATGCTTGTAATAGCAGGCTGTGTGTGTTCCTGTACTCAGTGCTCTGAAGCAACTGAGGATAGAATCAGTGGCTGGGCGTTTTTCTTTTTAATGGTACCATTCTGGAGATTGAGAGGCTAAATTCCAGTAAGAAAATTGGCATTAAACTCATCCAGAGTTTCTCAGTGAGATTGGACAATTTAACATTATGTCCCCAGTGATAATGATTAGGAAAAAAAAAATTAAATAAAAATAAAAACAGAGTGCACTACCTTTGATGTCTCCTGAAAAAACAAACTGCCACTGGTTGCAGTGAGCAGTTGCACTGGTTAAAGTGAGTGTAATAGCCTGGCTGCCCACAGGCTGGCTGTTTCGGGGCGGTAATGGTGGCTGGGACCCAGCCGTGTTCTCAGTCAGCCCCCCTCCGTCAGTAAGACAGTTTCACAGGCCCCTGACCCATGAGTCTAAGTGGCCGCAAGTAGCGGTGGAAGTGGAAGTCCTCTGAGGAGCTGTTCTTACACGGAATGAAAAGTGACTTGTATAGATGACCTGGAGTCTCCCTGGTAATCCCAAACATATGCGTATAATCCTCTTAGTCCTGCTGTAAAATGTTGCTGTTTTCTCTCTCTCTCTCTTTATCTATCTCTCTCTCTCTCTCTCTCTCTCTTTCTCTCTCTCTCTCTCTCTCTCTTTCTCTTTCCCTCTCACTCTTTTCCTTTTTCTTGCTTTCTTTTTTTTCTCTCCTTTCAGCTCTCCATGTTGTTTTTGTCCAGTTTGATCCTGAATGGCGTGAAGAATTTTGTGTTTGGGGAACTTGTAGAAAAAACATGGTGGTGTGTGATTGTGAGTATGAAAGTGTGTGTGTGCGTGTGTGTGTGTGTGTGTGTTTGTGTGACTGACTGTGACTGCAGCACTTGCATAGAAATGGCTGAGCGTGGACAGGTCCATCTGTCTGGTGTCCGCCTCCACAGAGGCTGTGAGCAGTCCCCATTCGCTGTCCAGACAGCCTGCCATTTGTCCCGACTCTTCAAGTGTGGGATTGACTCTTACACCTGCTGTGGTTCACAAGAATGACCTGTCATCCCCTCCCCACACACGCTCTCGTCCGCAGACACCCACACACACGGGACCCACACACACTTCCTGCCCCGGATCCTTTAAAGCTGTCAGGAAGGCTCTAGCCACTAAAATCCACACATCCTTATTTCTGGGATGGGGGGTTTTGGGGTTAGGGGTGGCATATGGCGGGTGGAGAATGTTGGAGGATTGCTTTGACACACTTCTACCCAGCCCTGAGAGTGGAGAGGCCTGGGCTTTGGTCCTTGATCCAAAAGCGCAGTTGTTTACTCGTCGTGTCAGCCAGCCACTTTTCAGCCGAGCCAAAACAATCTCGATGGCTCATTAGCAGACCACGATGGACTCAGACTTGTTGAATGTTTGTAGGTTTACATTTGTTTAGCGTTTGCTTGTGCACCGCTTAGCTTACTCGGCACAGTCCAAAATATTTCAGGGGAAACCTAAAAGACCATTTCACCCATGAGATTTCAGCCTAACAGTCTAGAAAATGGAAAAGTGTAGCATAACAGCCAAAAACACAGAGAGAATTTTTTTTCACGTTGCTGTCCTCGACATCCACTCCTCTCGTTTGTATAGTTTTGTATTATTGTGTTTTCGTGTGTTCTCAAGCTTAGATAACAACTGGAGAAGCCCCCAAGACCAGTGTGCGTTAATCATTAATGAGCACATGAATTCTCTGCATTCCTGATCATCGGGCACAACAACAAATGCTTGTGGCGTTTTTTTGCTTATTGCTTCCATTGTCTTCCGCCCTTGACAGCCAAGCTTAGCCTCTTCCGCTCCGACGGCTCCTACACTTCCCTTGGCTTTCTCAGAGTTGGAGTGATTCATGGTGAATAATTGAGCATCACTTCTTGTGTCCGGGTGAATCCTTTGAAACAGCCACCATACAGGGTGTTTTTCTTGGGTCGTGGAAACTGTGGAGACTACTGTGTGTTGACTGTGATGTCCTCAACAGAAAAGTCAGGATGGACGGGGTGGAGGGAGCAGAAGGTTCTTAAATGTTGATGTGGTTGTCTTTTGCGCTCCCTGCCTGTGGTGTTCCTTTTCACAAATTATTTGTCATTCATTCTCTGGTGAAGCGAGTTGGAGGAATCTCTTACTGTAAGTCTGAAGGCAGAACTTTAAGGCAGAATCTCAAAATACCAAAAAGAAGACAAATTGTGCTCATTCATGTATGACATAATATGAAATAAATTATGTAATTTTAAATTGTGTATTTCATTTTTTATGCATTGCCAGTGATGGAAACATCAAGGCCGGTGGTCAGCGGCAGCACTGTCTTTTAGTGATTATAAAATGATTATCATTTATTATTATCATTACTTCAGGAAAGGTAGATTAAGAAAGGAGGTCAGATTTTGTTCATTTTTGCAGGGAGGACAGATTCATCCCACCTCCATTTAAAAGTCATAAAGTTGCCAATAGTAATAAAATCCTCAATTATTTCAACTGAAAGCACATCGTCCTCATAATGTTGACAAGGCTTGGGAGGTTTGTGTCAGATTTACTGCCACCAAGGCTGCCAGTTTCGTTTATGCTTCATGAAGTTTTGCGTGGCCGTCTAGGTCATTTAGGACTTCATTCACTCAGAACTGTGCACAGAACAGTGACCGCACAAGATGTTTCTAGAGATGAAAATTCTACATTAGTCCATCCTCTAATCCACTGTGCACAGACACAGGACAAAGGACTTGATCAACTGTCTGTCTGTGGTCAACCACCAACCTAATATCAAAAGTCTAAAAAATGTAACATTTCTTATATTGCACATTAATGAGTGATATTGCCTGTCCATTCACATTCCAGAAATCTCTTTCCCTTCTCTTTGCTGTGCTCTTGAATCTGTTTTATGTGCACATAAAGCATAGCCGTTAAAGATGCACAGTTTAAATGCGTCTGTTGGCTTGTGCCAGGTCTGGTGCATTTCTCCCATTATGCAATGACATACCAGACAGATGTTAACACTTTATGTTTTTCATGATCATGATCATGTTAGGATCACATTATAGGTCACAGTTTCTAGATTTTTCTTTTAGAGGTGTTTTAACACGTAGATGGGCTTGAGTTCCTGTCAGATCCTAAACACCAGTTTGCCAAACTGCTTCCCAACAGGTGTTTCCTTCAAGTTCACTCGGGCCTCTGAATCCCTCCTCCCTAGAAGTATTCCCACATTCCCAGCACCCATTGAAGTATCCATTTACATCTCCCCAAGACACACACACACACACACACACACACACACACACACACACACAAACCCATGGTCCACTGCGTTGTTTCGTTGCGCATTTATAGGCAAGATGCAAAATGGGCCATGCTGTAAATGCTGACGCCCATGCTCCGTCTCGCACAAAAGAGTGATCTGCTCAGCGCTGTCAGATGCGTGGCCTCCCCGCTGATGCAGTGCCTTTCTAATGTACACAATCAGTCACTGTGGAGAGATAGATTGTCTGAGGGGAGGTTTATTCATGAGGTGATATCACCCAAGTCATTTTCTTCTCCTTTTTTTTTTCCTTCCTTGCTTCTGTGCCTTTGGCTCTGGAATTGGTGTTGAAAGCAGATAGCTCTGTGCGCGTTATGACTATAATGGAGTTTGCACTGTCTTCATACACTAACTCATTGTTCCAGTAATTTTGTTCTTCTGGGTGGGGGAAACCAGGCTTCCCTTTCAACTGGATTATGCTTGGATCAGCACACCTGTCTGAACTCTCAATTGCCTCTCCCTTAAGTACCCAAAACGTTGTTCTTACAACGATTGCTGCTGCTTTCATTTTACAAAGGTAAGGTGCAAACATTTGCCCACCCCCCCCCCAAAATAAAATAAAATAAAATAAAACATGGTGACAGAAATTTAGATGTCCTTCACTTAGGCACAGCCCCTCAGTTGGGCTGCTTGCCTTGCAAGAAATTAGCATATAATCAGGCTTGGCTGGCACAGGGAAGAAGTTGCGGGGAAAGCAATTAAACTGCAGCGACTGAATACATTTGAATGTCCTTAAGAGGGGATTTATTCACCGAGCCGCGGATGCCCCGTTGTGGTGCCAAGCACTAAGAGTAGTGCCTGAGCTCCTCGGGAGACTAGCGCCACTTTGACTCATGAATTTGGAATCATTTGAGAGGCGAGTGAATGGACACTGGCCCATTAAGGAGCACAGCTAGGGCCTGCAGTACTACTTACCACTTCAGACTCATTTTGTCACACTAGTGCAGTGACAAGCACGCGACAGTGCTTTCATCCTTGTTTTGTCCTGGTATCTTTTCCAGGTGTTAACAGTGTTGCATTGACAGTACTGTGTTAGTATCAAGGAGCTTGCTGCGTGCCCTGTTTTGCCAGCCTGCTTGTTTTGGAGTCTTTTTGTCACTGTCAGCTGTAGCAGGCCTCCTGTGGAGAATTGTTCTGTACAGACACCATCCGCCGTCCACGACTAGAACCCTCAGATAATATCCCACAGGACCCCTCCGACCCATGTGTGATTTTTTCCTTCCTCTCCAGATTGAATTTGCCCTGCAGAGCATCTTTAGTTGTTTTTCGTCTCTCTCTGTCCCGTGCCCTGGACACCACGGCTCAGACCAGCTCTATTTCGACACCGTTATGAGAGCCTGCCTGTGCTTTCCGAAAATTGTCCTCCTGCCTTTTTTGGCTGAGTAAGTTTTCTTGCAGATTGGGAGGAAAAGGAGGTCAGAGCTCGGCCACTGCGGGGGCTCTCCAAATGTACATCTGCCCCTTTAATTAACGCTGAATCAGATTGATGTCACCAATGAACTCTGGGTTCTGGGTTGCTGTAACTCAGCTGGTGTAGAGGATGGCTTTTATTATACCCGGGTCATGAGTTGAAGCCCCAGCGAGAGTAATTGTGTGGAAAGATTGGCCTTACTGGTTTGTAAATTACTTCGAACAAAGGCCTTCGCTAAACACGTTAATGTGACGTGAAGCTTCCTCTTAGAGCCGTTGAGGGAGAAAAATACTTCACCTTGTCCACCCTGAAGAGTCTTGCACACAATTTTTTAATTAGACTTTACACACGTTTAGTGGTGTTTCAGGCAGGTACTGTAGTGAGAGCAATCCCACATGATAGGTGACGTGTGAAGTCATGACTCAGTGGTGATGATACTTCACACTTAACCTCTTGTCACATCTTAAGTCTGCTAAATTTGTGTGTGTGTGTGTGTCTGTGTGTCTGTGTGTCTGTGTGTGTGTGTGTCTGTGTGTTTGTGTGTGTCTGTGTGTGTGTGGGGCGTGGAACTGACCACTGTGTGTTGCTGCTGCCTCCCTGCTTTTAGAATCCTTCAGAACCAATTAACAGCAAGTCGAATAGCCCCATCCACTCTACACTTACCAAGCTCTTCTCCCCTCAGCCCCTGTCTTTGGCCTCTACACCCCCCTTCAGGGCATCCATCTATCTCTCCCCCTTATGTTTTACAGCTCAATCACAAGCCCTTATCTGCCCTGTGTCTGTCTAACAAAAGCCCCTCATGGCTGGATGATTATATGGGGGAGAGGTGTGTGAGTGTGTGTGTTTGTGTGTGTGGGTGGTGTCGGTAAAATACCTGAAGGGCAGCCATGGGTCGTGCTATAATGAGCCGTGCCCTCTGGCGGCTAAAAGTGTCGTGGTCAGTTCTGCTTGGCCCAGCTCTGCGTCACGCTGTGGTGAAAGAGGTAAGGTTAGAAAGGCCGGCTGAGCGCGAGCGATGCTAAAAGTGGCCCTACTGCCGCCAACGGGTGCTAGGCTTTATGTTTAGATCCTCTTCCTGTTTTAGGAAGCCGCATGTGGCATGTGGGACATTCCATCCTTCGAGTGACAGCTCCACATAGCACACAAATGCACACACACACACACACACACACAGGGGCGTCCTCAGCATACCCGCATACAGTTAGAGCCCAGTGTACACACTCTTAGAAACAAGTGTTCTTCAAAACAAACCAAACTAGGTTGCTGCGTGGGTTTTTCAAAAGCCCAAAGGTTGTTGCTTGTTGGATTGACGACACGGCAGATACGCATTTAAAGAAAGCATCTCATAACCATTAGATCAAGGAGAAATGTTTACCCTAGAGGGGTGATATGTGGAGTTTTTTATTATTGTTTTTGGGGTGTGGGGCGGTACCTCTAACATCAATGCCATATTGACTCGTTGACATTAACAATGTGGAGCAACGCAGTTGCAGCAGTTGTTTATTTGCAATGCTTTGTAGTGTTGGTTTTGTGTTAGCTCGCACAAACGGGACTCGATGTGACAGTGACTTTAGTGCAAAATCAGGCAGCAAACTTTTTACAAAAGCCGACTTTGCTTTTTGTGTCACACAGGGAAGGCTCCGGGCCTCTAAATCTCTCCCAGCGTCAGATGCTTTCATGTCCTGAAATGTGTGATGGCTGCTTACATCAGTTGTGTCATCTTTCAGGATCCAGTGTCCAAGCCATATTTCTGTATTTCTCGCTGTCCCTCCCTCTCCCTCTCCCTCCCTCATCCTCTTGCTGTCTCTCCCTCTCTCTCGCTCTGCTCTCCCTTCCTCTTGCTTCTTCCTCTTTCTCTCTCTCTCTCTCTCTCTCTCTCTCTCTCTCTCTCTCGCTCTCCTTCTCCCTCTCACCCTCCTTCCCCCTCATATGCCTTCCCTAACATATGCTGTCTAGCCTCAAGTTCATGTTAAGTTTAGCATTTTAATGGGCTTTTGCAGGAATAGCAGCATTACAGTCAAAAGCTGAAAGTGCTAAAGTTTAAAATGCTCACTTGAGCAAAATTCCATTTGCTGGTGCAGGAGATGTGCCCTCACAGAAATCACCAGACTCTTTGCCTCTGAGATCATCCTCAGTTTGTCTTCGCTGAATTATATTCTACATCCACTATCAGGCTAAATAAACTCTGATGCATGTATTACGAATAAACTGGACGATTAATGTTCTGTAGTCTGTTATTGGCGCATGTGTCTAGTAATGTGAAAGTATTAACTTGATAAATAAGCTAAGTGATGACTTTCTGTCAAACTGTGATCTATGGTATGTTATTCTTCCTTGGGCTTCTGCATCTTGCCCATGCACAACTAGGGTTCACAGTGGAAATATGTAATGCACTCACTAAGTCACATAGTATAGATGCATCTGTTAAAGGAAGGTTGTAAACTATATGTTGTATGGCCTTAGCCAACATAGTTAGATGAACCCTTTAAGGGGAAGGAGGTTGACTGTGTGTGTGTGTGTGTGTGTGTGTGTGTGTGTGTGTGTGAGTGTAAGTGTGTATGAGAACTTTAACATCCCTCTATCCACCTCTCTGACAACCCGAACCTTTTATCTGTTACATTCTGTTCTTCCATTGAACTTTGAGTACAACAGAGTTTCTCCTGATGTAGAAAGCTGTAACTGTGAGGTAGAAGAAATCAAGAGTTCATTCCCGGAGCATATTTTTCTGAAAAAAGAAGATACAGCACCAGCTGTTCTTCTGTGTATTGGTGCTGAAAACAAAACTTGCATCTGTCAGCAAGTATTGTCATGGTAATTACTTGTTTCCTGAGCTTTGCTGAAAAACATTGCCAAAACAGAAAAAAAACCCCACTACTCCCAGAGAGTAGATTTTCTCCTATGACACACAAACCTCCGCTGGTGTAAGGTTACTCCCTCTTATGATGTGTCACATCTCGTTTCATCCTCTGGAAGAGTTAACAAATTCCGAAATCTCACATGGCACCGGCACAGCTGGATAGTGCCTGCGGCGTCATTGATCCGTCAGAGAAGCGGAGAAGTCAAAGAGCCGATTTCCTCTCCTCTTCGTCTCTCCCGTGTATGAAGACATCTGTCCCCCATCTGCAGATGGTCTCTGCTATGTGCAACTGTCACCACTCTCTCACAAGCTCACAGGCCATCGCCGTGGCACCCCATGATCGCTTTTCACGGTCGAGCGGGCCCATCCCTGAGACGGACGACAGGGCTGTGCGATTTATTGGGGCCCCCGCAGACATGCAAGCAATATTTCTCCCCTCTTTTGAAGTCCTTTAAGATGTACAAAGTAGAATAGGCACATACTGTAGCTGACATGTAGTTCATTGTGATGTGATGGTTATCTGTGCCGTCAATGAATCAACACACACATGGCACAGGTATGTCGGTTGATGCAATGGATTCTATTCTAATCAATGAATCAAGAGCCCCTGCAAGCACCTTAGTCTTCTTTTGTGAAGAAGGGATGAGAGAAAGGTAAGGCATTTCAGTCTCTCCTTGCCTTTGAGCTCATTCACTGGACATGGTTGGTTATGCACTGCTAATGGCAAGCTTTGTTGTGGCTGTCAAGGCTATGACCCTCTAGAGACAAGTTGGTTGAGGGCCTTGTGTGTGTGTGTGTGTGTGTGTGTGTGTGTGTGTGTGTACCCCTTAGTGTGTGTGTGTGTGTGTGTGTGTGTGTGTGTGTGTGTAAGTGAGTGTGTTTGTATGGAGGAGACAATGTCATGTCTGCCAATCGCAACATCTCCTCTGGCCTAAGGGCTGTGTATGCGCGTGTGTGTGTGTGTGTGTGTGTGTGTCCGCGCGCACTTGACTGGTGCCTGACTCAGACCACGCATGATGGGGATGACGAGGCCACACATACCCTAAGGGCAGCTCTGCTCTCTCTCTCTCTCTCTCTCTCTCTCTCTCTCTCTCTCTCTCTCTCACTCTTCACTCTCCTCCCACGTCTTTAACTCCTGCATTGTTATCTGATTCACCCAACCACCCATCCAACCGGGCGGCCCCTGTCTCCTCAGGCAAAGGCACCGCGGAAAGCCTCGGGCTGTCTTAGTTGTTTTTCCCCACCAGAGACTAAAGGCCGATGTGATAGTTGAACAAAAAACAACATGCCA
>JAVQKI010398510.1:0-20639 GCA_036025975.1 Nematalosa erebi
TCTCTC
Source organism: Nematalosa erebi (assembly GCA_036025975.1). Classification (NCBI taxonomy): domain Eukaryota; kingdom Metazoa; phylum Chordata; class Actinopteri; order Clupeiformes; family Clupeidae; genus Nematalosa; species Nematalosa erebi. The sequence goes on from JAVQKI010398510.1 coordinate 7, forward strand.
TCTCTCTCTCACACTCTCCATCTCTCTCTGATGAAATGTACTGTTAGTAGCCCTTTGGGGAGCACCGCTGAGACGGTGAGCTCATGCATTAAAAGTGTTGCTCTTGGAGTCACTCACCAGCACTTACGCCGCGCTTGGCTAACACTCACCCCTCACACTGTTAATCTGCTTACCCTAGCAGAGAGCTGCAATGACCATCATGCTTGACACACACACACACACACACACACACACACACACACACACAGCCTTTACTGTTTTACTATGGACACTACTGCCTGACTACACCCTCATGTACAAGCAATGCTTGTGCACACACATACACACACACACACACACACACACACACACACACACACACACAAAAACACACGTAAACACACATGCACACATATGCAAAACACACACCACACACACCCTTAACTGTGGAGACTACTGTGCAAGTTCTTCCATCCCGCATCTCTGAGCTGGACTAGTTCCCTATGTTCATATGGGCCCTCTTGAGATTAGAGGTGTGGGGAGCAGTTCCAACCCGGTTCCACTCTGGTTCCACCTGCTCCCTCTTGTCTCTTGTATGATCCCACAGATGGGCTGACTGGCTGTCCACGCAGTCAAGCCGCTGAGACTCAACACTGAGCCTGCCTGGGTTCACATCATTGCCACTGGGCACAATGGGGTGTCCCAAACTCTCTCTCACACAAAAATATACACAAACACACACACACACACACACACACACACACACACACACACACACACACACAAATACACACACACACACTCCATGTAAGCTTTATTAGCCCATGTAACTCAGTCCTACACCTGCCCAGACTCGAACCCGCAAATTGCGACACTACTGACTGTGTGAGTCAAGCATGCTAGAAAATGAGGTAAAACCACAGGGTGTTTCACTATCCAGTATGTCTCTTAAGGTAGGTCTAACAAAATATTAAACAGCTGGCAACTATTATAAACAAACACACAGACATACACACACACACATACACACTCAAGGCTGAAAAGAGTTCATAAAATCAAGTTTGTAATGATGGCAATTCCTAACAACTTCCATTAAAATGTTAAGTTGTATATTTCCTTCCTTAAAAGGCTTCTGGCATCATTGTCTATTTAGTAAACAAAGGCTTGTGCCTCTAGTGAGACAGTAGAGTAACTATGAGTCCCAGTGGACAAACCAGAAGACCAACCAACAGCGGGGTAATAAGAACTCAAGCGTGAGGACACTTGATTTGCACCGTGTCTAAAAGCGTTCAGGGGACTCCCCAGTCCAAATGGCAAATGCGTGGCGGACGAGGGAGCGGAGCGTGAAATTCGTCCGTCCTCACTTAAGTGATTTGGGCGAGACCTGCAATCAGGCAGCAGCCATTAGTGGCCGTCATTCCCCCCTGTTGAGTCGTCCCCCAGCGAAATAAAGAGCCCAGCATGACTGCAGACGACACTAGAATATTAACATCACATCTGCAGACAAACAAGCTCTTTGCACCAGCCCACACAGAAAGAGAAACCATCCAGCAGCAAGAGTGACTAATGGGAAAGATGTTTAAATGTGGCATCTTGGATCTGAGCCAGTAATTACCCTAGTGTACATTTTAATTTACTTCATTTCATTTGCAATAATATTGGAAAAACATATGTTTTATAAATAAAAGCCCATTAGCTTAGTGTTGTTACTATTTTGCAGCACCACTCCCAATTGTGTGTTAGTAGCAGTGCTAACAACTAAATCAGTAAGGATGTCTTTTTCTTCTTTGTCTCTCTGTTGTCTTTCTATCCTATCCTTTCTCTAGTACTCTGTGACAGACCTTGACTGCTTCCTCCCTCTTGCTCTCTGTCTCTCTCTCTGTCTCTCTCTCTGTCTCTCTCTCTCTCTGTCTCTCTCTCTCTCTGTCTCTCTCTCTCTCTGTCTCTCTCTCTCTCTGTCTCTCTCCATCCTTCCCTTTTCTGTCTCTTATTTCCTCCTCTGCTCCTTTGAGACCTGATCGCCACTGTAATCTGAAGAGTGCTGTGCTGTGCTGTTCATACACTGTGCCCAGTGCCCAGTGCCCAGGCCAAGTAGAGGACAGGGAGTCTGATTGGCACTCCGGGGAGACGGAATGAAGAAAAAAGAAAGGAGAGAGAGAGAGAGTGTGTGTGTGTGTGTGTGTGTGAGTGAAAGAGAGAGAGAGAGACACACACAAAGAAAGAAACAGGCAGATGGAGATAGCTCAGTTGGCAATCTCAAAGACAGGCTCCCTATAGGATGAGCATCAGGAATCTCATACAGTGTGAATGAACCACTGAGCTGGAACTGAATATGTCTGGTTTCTCTCAGCGCAACAGCAACGCGTGATTCAGCAGGCTCCTTTTCTTCTTTTGCTCAAAGATGGCCCCTCGCTGAGATCAGACGCGAAGGAGGGAAAATATAATATGAGAGCAAGAGAGAGAGAGAGAAAGAGCATAACAGAGGGAGAGAGAGAGAGAGAGAGAGAGAGAGAGAGAGAGAGAGAGAGAGAGAGACGCTGGTCTCCAGGGCGACGGAGGAGACAACGAAGGGAAAAGGCCTCATTAGGGCTTAAATCACATCATGGACCCAGCCAGCCTAATGAGAACATGTGACGCTGCCCAGGAGAGAAACGCTGGTGGTTGTGAAGGGGTTGGAAGGTCAGGTGTGTGTGTGTGTGTGTGTGTGTGCACACAGTAATGAAGCAATAGAGTCTTTAGGTGCTCCTAAGGCATACTTATAGGTTGCTTTGCCCCCGCTGCTCAAGCTCTTAGCCTGGCAACACTCTTACCTCCGACACAGCGAACTAAGCACCTGACCACAGAGGCCATCCTCTCTCTGAGTGGAAGGTGAATAACACACGACTGAAACAAACACTCACCCCTTTCACACCCTTCAGGTCCCCCTTCAGCAGGCTGTCCAGTGGGAAGGTGATGATGTTGTTCATGTTCTGAAACTGAAAGACCAAAGGAGAAACTTATCTTAAAAAAAAAATAATAATAAAATAATAATAATAATAATAATAGCCAATTAACCACTTTGCTATTCACCCAAATCACTAGTGCACAATAGACAAAATGATAAGAGCGGTCATTTGGGAATCCCAGCAGGTAATTGCTCATTCCCAAAACATTAAATAGTCAATTAAATGGCTAAAAATAGACACAGAATCACGCATAAACATGATGAGGCTAGTCATCACCTCTTCCTTTTAAATTTTAACTGGCAGAGAGCAGCTCCAGTCAGACAGAAAATGTGCAAGTCCCTGTCTGCACTCTTTGCACAGGCGTAAATTGGACTGGGCCGAACTCTGCTGTCCTATTAGTGTCGTTGTGCATTACTATGGCAACAGAATCACCCTGAGGGTTTAGTTTTCCATACTGTGTTTGGGGCCCGAGGGGAACAGACTCGGTATAAAGCGAAGCTGTGGCTTGCCTATGGCTCATCTGCTGGGAATTGTGCCGTACATTTGCGCTCACACCTCCTCCCTATCTTTACACGGGAAGTAAGTGTACAGCGTAGAATCTAGGTAAGAGGAATCGTGAGGCGTAGCATCATAGCCAGGAAGACGGACAAAAAAAACAACACCTGGAGTATCACTGGTGATATAAGTCTCCCAAGTGCGCAATCACCTTCTGTTTTCCAAACCAGACGACACACACAAATTCTGTTTCTCAGACACACACAAACACACACACACACACACACTCCACAAGCACATTTTGTACTCCTTACGCATTTGTATTGTTGACACATTTGTATTCCTAACAAAATCCTGTTGAGATCAGCAAAAGACTTGCATAAACAGTGTAACACAAATAGTGTGATCTCACCAGATTCTTGAAAAGGGCTGTGAGCTCTTTGGTGAAGACGGAGAACTTGAGGAACGCAGACCCCAGGTCAGGGTCGTCTCTGTACACGCAGTTCTCCCCAAATTTCTCCAACGCTTGGGTGTACTGCTCCTCATTCTCCACATGAGCTAGAACACATAAAAAAAAAAATAATAAATAAATAAAATTAATACACACTTCCAAGTACAACAGATCAGGCAGAAAGTCATACCACATTTCAGATTCACAAGGACTTATTATTCATCTCTTGAAATATCTGGCATAATTTTGGATGTTGTCATAGTGATAAAGGAGAGTGGACAAAACACAGCAAGGACAAAAACACGGTCAGTATCCACTTCACGGTGACCAAATCAGAGACATTTCCAAATTTGGTCATCAGAATGGGCAATTTGAACGCTGGCACTGAAACCAACTGTAAAGGCCGAAATACAAACAGAGGGACTTGGCACCAGCCGCAGTGGGCACTGACCGCTCCCCCCCCCCCCCCCCCCCCCAACTGATGGGTCACTTCCTGTTCCTTGTTATTACGCTGAGGCAGCTATCACTTACAGAGGCCAGCAACCTATCAGGCACTGTCCAAAGAGGAGTGAAGACAAAAGCAAACTGTGTGCTTGTTTTTCTAAGGACTGATTTATTTCCGATTTCATCTCCAGGGGCTTTTGTCATTCGCACTCACTGAGGAGATCAATGTGTGCTCACTCCAGCTGTTAGCTGACTGCTGGAAACAAGTCACAGATTTCAAAGCGGAATTAAGGAAAGACTTTTGGGAAATTCCAATTCTTCCGGCCTATAGTGTGTTTACGCCAGCTTTCCCAATCATTCCCGAATCCCACTTCACTTACCACCGGAGTGTCATCATCACAGGAGAAAGCACTCCAAAATCACACACACACACACACACACACACACACACACACAGAGTTCAATTCACAGAAGGACATGAGAAAAGCACTTGGCAAACGCCAACATGCCCATTTAGTGGGGAAAGTAGATGTAGTCGGCGAGAGACCAAACTCCACCCAGCCGTCCCATGGCCCCGCGGCTCATTTACCAAGCGCACCTGACTGCCTGTGATGCCTGCTGGCCAGCCGCCGCATAGAGGTGCCACTCTGCCAGTTCTGCTCTTAGATCTGGCAGCTCTGGAAACACGCCATGGACGAGAGCAAAGGAGAGGGCAGAGAGAGAGAGAGAGAGAGAGAGAGAGAGAGAGAGAGAGAGAGAGAGAGAGAGAGAGAGAGAGCAGTGTGCGTGTGGGTGAGGGATGAAGAGAAAGACAGAGGGGTCATGCAACACTGTCCCGGTACACGCAATCACAATGGAGCGAGAGAGAGAGGGAGAGAGAGGGGGGTAAAAAAAAAATCAATCTAGCATAATGAATAATAGATGAGATTCTTTTTTTAAGGGCAGTTTTTTGGGTAGGGGTGGAACTGTATCCAGTCCTTTGTCTTAGGGGTGCAGTCAAGGGCACAGGGACACAGGAAAAGAACAGAGGCTGTGATACTGTACTGGAGTTTCTAAACATTCAGCACTATGGTCATGTGATCACAACATGAGGAAAGCCCAAGAAGCAAATGATAGTTTACAGTGTTTGCTTGTGTATGTGTGTGTGTGTGTGTGTGTGTGTGCGTACAGAGACTCCAAGTGAACCATGTTAGTGAAATTATAGCTTGCAGTGTGTGTGTATGTGTGTGTTTGTTTGTATTTGTGAGTGAGACTAGTTTCTTCTGTCTTTTTTTAGTGACTTGATGTCAGTCAGTAACTAGAGCCATAAAGGACCATAACAGGCATCAGACCGCGGAAGAGGAACATTTATACCGGGGGACATTTTGGCAGTTTATGTAAATGAATGCAAATGCCACTTGATATACAATAAATGTAGACATTTGTCAGCATGAGAACCACAGAGTCAATCTTTCTTAATATACAAGGCACAGTAATTCAAAAATGTTCACTTCACGCAATTGTTAAGTGGAAAAAAAAAGGTAAAATCCATGAATGCAGCCGTATGGCTGTTTGGTTTGTCATGTTTTGCTGGTGGTTTTGGGAGCAGAAGTGAACAGCTTTGCTGGCAGACCTGACACGGCCTCCCTGCCATAGAGCGCAGTGAGGACCAGATGGCGGGTCAAGTGATGACTCAACACTCGAGCGGGAAATCTCACCGCGAAAAAAAAAGAAAGAAAATCAATTGACAGAAACTAATAGCAACTCCAGGAGAGAACAAAAGCAACATCTTCCCCTCCGACCGAGCCAAGCACAACTTCTCAGCCAATGAAATCCTCATGCAAGAGAAACAATTCCCACCTGAGCCATGAAGTCAGTGAAGAAGCCAGTGGAGAACGCTTCAGACTGGGACAGAAATAGCTGGTCTGATCGATTCTGCCGTCAATCACTTCAGTCTACCGAAGGGCAACAGAAGCACTAAAGGCCAGGAAGGGTGAGCTGGCGAAACCCCCACGGTCCACCAGCCCATCAATGCCAGGGGAGTTCCAGTGAGCGCCAGTGGACACGACTCGGCCTTGGCAGGTGGCGGACAAGAGATGGAGCGAAGAGGGAGGGAGCGAAACAAAGATAGGAGAGGAGACTTTTTTTCCCCGACTCATACACACACAAACACACATTTACACACACACACACACACACACACCTGCCGTTCAGGGATGACTCACTGGATCTCATTATCAAGACAAGATGGACATCCTCCACTGCTAGCCACGGAAAGAAGCAACAACTTTAAATTCCTTCTGGGGAAGAAGATAAAACACCTCCCCCCAGAACTCCACACAGGTGCTGTGCTGGTACTCCCCTCTAAACAAACCACCACAAAAAACACAACCCGCTCTTACTCATGCTGAATCATTAGCCCGTCTAGATGGGGAAACCACAAGGCTGTCTGGGGTGATTCTTACTCTAGATGAAAACCACCAGGAGATTTGCAGTGGAGAACTTGTAGATGTCCCGGTGAAATTGCCCGTATGGCTCACTCTGTTTACACAACACATCCCTAATCTCCCTATACTGTTTATGACCCCTCGTCTCCTAACCTCCATGACCTCCTACAGAGACTGCCTTTCCTCCGTAGTATTACAGTATATTTTTCCCCATGGCTTTCCTGATGACTGAAAATGTAAATGTTGTGACGATAGCCTGAGGGCTCCTGTGGAGGTCGTGTCGTGGTTTAACACGCTGCTTGTTTAGGCACCAAACACACTTTTCCCCAGTCAGCTTGACATCCGTGGGGGATCCACCAACCGTCACACACTGATACGGCATTCCAGTCAGGAGGACTATTTCCTGCTCTGGTGCGAGCATGAGCGCGTGGTCGAGACAGAGCGCTAGAGAGAGAGAGAGAGAGAGAGAGAGAGAGAGAGAGAGAGAGAGAGAGAGAGCACCTCACTCAAACCTCTCGAGCACACACATCGTGAGTTAGTGCCGCTGGACTTCTCAGACTTATTTTTTTCCTGAGGAGCTTTTCCACTGGCTTTTCCTCTTGTGTTTTATCACTCTCTTCCTCAAGAGTTCCTGACTGTCTCACTGACATGCATGACTCAGAGATTACAGTACAAACACTGGTACCACATTGTGAGAGGGGGAACACACTGGCAAGCATTTGTATGTACACACACACACACACACACAAACACATACACATACACACACAAGGCATACACAAACACACACACACACACACACACACACACACACACACACACACACACACGGCCCAAGCTGGCTGGATTATCAGAAAGGACAGGCCCCAGCTGCTTGTTTGGGTGTTGCTGGTTCCATGGCCTGATCTCTGTTTAATTAACGGATAGCAACCAGATAGAGGGCCCTGCTTCCTGGGTTTCCCAGATAGAGCTTGTTTTCACACAAAAACACACACACACACACACACACACACACACACACACACACACACACACACACACACACACACAGACAGACAAATGCATACATAAACCCACCCATGCTAACCCCAGTATATACAGACAAACACAGCGCTGAGGCCTTTGGGCTGGCAAAATACTGCTGCGATTCCCATTTCCCCTAAAAGGTCAAATAAAACGTGTGCCAAAATATTACTAAAAATAGCATTTTACCACAGCTTCATTTAGCTTACAGTGAGTTTGTGTTAGCATTTTTTTTGTCCTTTGCTGAAACCATACAAGTATGGGATTTCAATTCTCTGCAGGAAAAAAAAAGAAAAACATACTGCATCTGGCAGGGTGAGACAGAGTGGATGGAGCGAGGCACGGAGGCCCATGACGATCAGTGGTTCAGGGTGTGTGTTAACATGGGTCGGACGGGCCGCCCTGGTTCTGTCAGCCCTGCATCATCCGGGTCCAGTCCTCTCCACGCTCCGCCGCGTCCTCCAGAGCGAGGCGCTCCATGCATGGAGGACGCGGAGCAGGCGGGGGTGGCGGGGGGATTAATATTTCCATCACGGATCTCGCATCGCTGTGATGGACAGGAGCGCAGGCTGGCAGGGATCAAGCCGAGCGCAGCTAGTTTTGACGTGTCGGAGTCAGATGCAGATCAGTCTGACATTGCGGTAAAGGAGGAGAACGAGGAAAGAAAAAAGTCACAGCAGTAAAAGAAAAAAAACTGAAAAATAGCGAAAAAAAGACTGAGAATGGATAACCTCTGTTAGATAACTAGGACACAGAATAGCTAAGATGGATGTGTGTGTGTATGCGTGTGTGTGTGTGTGTGTGTGTGTGTGTGGGAAGGGAGGGGTCAGGAATACGTGAGGGTTCAGCTCGAATAACAAAACCCAAGCAAGATTGAGTTGAAGCCCTGAGGAGGCATCTCATACAGGACCAAAGTCATTCTACCCCTCTCAAGGACATACTGCAGGCATCATACAAGAGTGAGACAATGACCCTCAAAAGAATGACTTGTTGCATCGAGTGCCTGGCGATATGAGTGTTGCCACCTGAATGTAAGAGTGTGCGGTGAGTGAGTGTGTGTGTGTGTGTGTGTGTCAGCACACCCTTGTGAGTGTGACTGTGAGCGTGTGAGACTGTGTGCGAGTCAGAGAGAGATTTCGGATTAGGAATATCTACAGGCGGGAGACAAGAGGCTTAACAAACTTTTGTTAAGGCCCACAACACGCCAACTGCAAAGTTTATCCTCTGATGAAAGCCTAGTTATACTCCAGACTCCCTCTCCCGCTCTCGGAAGTTAAGGGAGACGTGTTATCTTAAGCTTCCTGGCAGAAAGAACAAATGATAAAGCCAAAGAATTAGAAGGGAGAAGTTACCCCCAGATTAAATCCAAAAATGTGATTTATTTTTGTAGTTTTTCCTTAAAACTTTGTGCGGTACAGCAAACATTCTAAAAAAAAAAATAATGTAATGCATTTTGACATGACGTAAGGCTTCTGCTACATATGCGGTGCATTCCTAGCCTGAGAATGTCGAATATATGGAGTGGCAGCATGCAACCTCTGTCTATGGTACCCCAGCAATACCTGGCTTTCCTCAATAGACCTTGCAGATGATTTATGTCTCACACGGACAGTGCGGTCGGGTTTACAACGCCCTGAGCTCCCAATTCAATTGACCTTACCATCGCCCTCACACACATCAAGTTGATCCACGGGCAATAAAGCTTGCAACACCTCATTTTTACAGCCTTTTCTCACACACTTAAATAAAGTTTAATGAATCATTCAGTAGCCAACCAGTTAGGGTATTGTATTTAAGCCATAAATACAACACAGTCAAACCAATTAACCAAGTCTAGGCTATATAATGTCCAATACAGGCATTCATACTAGAACATAGCATGGAGCAAAATGACTGGCCCTTGCTGTGAGGCCGGGAACTGGACTTGTCTGGACACGGGCAAATATCTGCTGACTGAGGTCATTTTGACTCAGGGAATAGCCTAACCAGTCTCATAGAAAACCAACCCAGAGCTTCCCACTCTTCTCAAAGGGTTAGATGAAGCTCTCTCTGAAAGCCCTCTGGATGTAGAGAGTGATATTTTAATCTGAATTCTACCCCCAACCCCCTCCACACACACACACACACACACACACACACACACACACACACACACGTACGCACACACTCCTAGCCCATTCAGCTCTAGACGTTTCACATTATTTAAAAACCAAGTTCCTGGTTTCTGTCAGCCTTAGTCAGAAAATGATCCAGATTGTTGGTGTAAGTCCAAAAAGCCTCTTACTGAAAGTGCTTAGCAGCTTAATATGGTTTTAAAGGATTTCTGTCATTTGTTTCAGGGGAAAGAGATGCGGTCACTGCGTCCCGAGCCAAAGGCAGAGCAGAGCGACTTATTGAAATCGACCACACAGGTAGTGGCATCACAGTCATCCACAGGGACACTGTATTTTGTTGAGTAGAGACTAGTCTATTCATCCCAAAGACCACCCCCCCAAACACCTCCCCCCATCCCCACAATCCCAACCACACACAGAGTAAACAGTGAGGTCTGCTCCGTTTGTTTAATGTCACAGATACACCATAGGACAGACAGCAAACACCTGTTGTACACACGAGATCAAGGTCACTGTCTCAGCTACCAAAGCAGACCGCTGATAGCGTGTTGGACACTGCAGTCTGTGAACCCCCCCCCCCCAGCGTACGTCTTTTTTGTTGACTCTATTCCACTCTCCTTGTTATAATGTATATCTTGTAAGGGGTTCATCCATCTTATAAAGATCTAAATGGTCATAACAGTGAGCCATCTTGTTACACAGGGCATGTTAAATCAATGCGTGTCATGGGAGTGGGGGGCCTTTCCAATAGACTACTGTAGATGGTTCCTGCTCCTGGGAAGGAGGAGAGGGGGTGAGGTGAGGTGAGGAGAGGAGAGGAGGGAGGAAGGGAGGGAGAGAGGGAGGAGGTGGTAGCAGAGTGAGGCGCAGGGAGGCAGGGAGGCAGCAGGGAGACTGGGAACCTCATCAGAACAAAAGCTGGAGAGGGGAGGAGGCGAGAGAGACTGCCCTCCACGGCCGCTTCCAAGAGGAGAACAAAAACACAACCCACACGCATGCATGCTGGCACACACACACACACACACACACACACACACACACACACAGAGGGTGTGCCCAACCACAGCTGTCTCTTGGGGCTAGAGGACAGCTGTCCCCCCCTTGAACAGAGGTAGCAGTGTTCCTTAAAAAAAAAAACAAAGAGGGGGCAGCTAAGCCGTGCACCAACCCCCCCTTTAAACATGCACTCAGACACACATGCGCGCACGCACACACACACACACACACACGCACACACACACACACACACACTGGTGTGCCCTGTCAGGAGGCTGAGGCCCTGTAATCATGCTGGGCTGTCACAGCCGGAGAGACTCAGCAGTGTGACGAGATTCACAGCCCTACTCACGAAGTCCAGCAGCTCTCTCTCTCTCTCTCTCTCTCTCTCTCTCTCTCTCTTTCTCTCTCTCTTTCTCTCTCTCTCCCTCTCTCGCTCTTCTCTCTCCTCTCTAGCTCTTCTCTCTCCCCCTCTTTCTCACCTTTCGCTCTCTCGCTGTCTCGCTCTCTCTCTCTCTCTCTCTCCTTCACTGCAGTGTGTTTTTCCTCTACATCTGACAGGCAAGGGGGAACTCATGACACAACAAAAAGACGCTGACAGAATGCAGATTTGTTTACAGACCAAACTGCAGCAAAGCAGAATCCACTCTGGCCCACATGACAGGGGTCAAAACCCTCAAGAACGTTCTGGATCTTTTAAAAACCCACACTTGAGCCTTAGATAGTGAGCCTAATCTACAGTATCTCCCACTGAAGACTAAGAGTGGAACGAAATGTCGATAGGAAATGTGTCACACAATTTCCTTTTGTGATGCAAAACACTGGTTTTAAATTCCATTGTTTTAAATTCCATTTTAGAGAGATATCTGATAGATGTTGTGGATTAATCTTTTATCTGTTTTTATCAATCATCACAGAATAATTTATCTTAACACTGTCATACAAAGTATCAATTCATTCTCTGTGTTTACAACCCCTGATGAAGATCAGTGAAAGCTTGTGTTAGTGGTCATGCGCACACTCTCTCTCTCTCACACACACACACACACACGTAGATTACCCTTGTGCCTGAGGAACAGATGGGCACTAACAGCAACCTCATAAATCTGCAGACCAGGCCAACTCCAGCCCCATCTTTCTCTTTCACTCAGTCTGACACACACACACACACACACGCACACACACGCGCACACACACACACACACACACACACACACACACACACACACACACACACTAGAGAGAACCATTAAAAAAAAAAAAAAAGATGTGTTCTTATGAGTAAAGCCAGCAGGCTAAGCCCACAGGTGAAGGCTTCCAGCTTTGACATGTGCCTGAGCCTGTGTGTCATGATGATTCACGAGAGCGGGTGGCTTTTAATTGCTGGGTCACTCAGTGCAGGTTAAGACGAGGCTGTAAACCGATCAGGGGGATTAACGCGCACTCACCCAGACCAGAGGTGTAGATGGCCTTGACTGACTTCTTCATCTTATAGAGAACGCTGCGGTCCACATCCAGGGCCTGAGAGAGTGGGAGAGGGGACAGAGAGAGAGAGAGAGAAAGAGAGAGAGAGAGGAATTAATAACATGACAAGCCAAATTGTTTTTATTCTTTATATAGCTGGATGCATATCTGAAACAGCCTTATGGTCCTCAAGGGTAATGCTGAATGAATGAATGAATAAGTCCTGCAGCTGCCCTATCAGCACGGGTGATCTAACAGTTCTGCGCTCTTAAGTTTCCCTTGTCTCCCATGACTTCCATCTGCCAAGGAGAGGTAGTAGCAGCAGGTGCTTGTGTATATGTGTGTGTGTGTGTGTTTATATATATAAATGTGTGTGTGTGCGTGTGTGTGTGTAGAGGGACAGCCTCCCACTTGTCTGCAGGTGATTCATTATTCAGGACTCTTTCCTAAAAATAGTCTCAAACACACATACACGTACACACACGGACACACGTACACACAGCTGGGAGAGAGGAAGCTAGAGGGAGGGTGGCTGCTTCTTTCAAATCTTCCAGAGCACATGTCCGAATGTGAAAGAGGGGGAAAGAGAGACAGTGAGAGAGAGAGGGGGAACGAGAAAGAGAGAGAGAGAGAGAGACCCATGCCCTTTCCTCATCCTCCATTTGTTTCAGTGGGGGCTACTGTTCTTTGGCGTCCATGACTCTGGACACGTTGGCTCAAAGCAGCCATACAAAACTGGGACAATGAGCTGCTGTTCTGGACAAGGCATCCCTCACTCACGCTAGAGCTCACCAACACCCATCGTCTCTGTCAAATGACACTTTAGACACTTTCTCCCCCTCCCATTGATGAGGAGGGGCTCCTGTACAAATGGCCTTGGGCACAGGGGACCTCATTCTCTCTTTCGTAACACAGACTCCATGCTACTGGGGTTACAAGTAGTGTAGCTTAGAATAACATGCAGTAAAACCATGTCATTAAAAGGGATTTGAGATGATCCCCTCTGCAGCAACTGAGATACGTTTGGGAAATCACTCGAGGGTTTTTTTTTTGTAATGTTCATTCTGTTTAACTTTTCACTGTGTGCGGCTGAATTTCAGGGATGGTTTAATGTTTTCAAAGCTAGGGTGGCTGTAATATTCAAGATGGAAAGATGGCAAAACTTTCAATGGTGAGCAAGATTAAAACATGCCTTACCATGTAAGGGCACTTCAAGAATAATGCCTTGAAGAGTATTTTGACTTTCCTTTAAGAATGACCCCTTTTGAAGTCCATAAGAGGCACTAAAAAAAAAACCTTTCTTGATTTCCTTGCTTCACTCATGACGCCAATGTTATGTGTGAAACAATGACACAAAATAAGGCCTTCCCATTCAGTCAAAACTGTTTGTACAATGCAGTGGTCCGACCTGAACTTGACCCCCTGAGCAGCCTGTGGGGTATTAAAGCTGACGCCTGGCCTGAATGGCTAGCTTGTGTGAAAACCTCATTTTCACTTTCCCGACACCTCTCTTCCCAGCAGTAGCACATTGGGATTTGACTCAAACCCTCAAGTCGGCAAGTCGACACCAAGGGACAAAAAAAACACCACCATTCCCCCAAAAAGCCTGAGAGTTTGTGCAAGAAGGAAAATATTATCCTCCACATCCCACGCTGATAGCAGCTTAAGCAGACCCAACAAAGCACCATTCTTCTAGATGTGTATAAGAAGTGTATAAGAATAGAAGAAGTGTATAAGAAAGCACAAATAGCCCTGGTAGCTAACTCACCACTTCAAATATGGTTGCTACCTTTGATGGCTAAATGGAATCACTGCAGCCTATAAAAGTAAGAACATCAATAGGCAGTGTGAGTTTTAACAACATTTTCACTCAATTCCTTGTGGCTTGTGGAATTTACATAAAATGACAGCACTATTATTTTACATTCACAACCTCCGGGGTTCAGCCTCGCAACACAAGCCAAGTCTCGCTGTGCGGTGAAAGATAACAAGCCAAGTGAATATTGAATGTGCCAGTCTTTAATAACCAACTCGCAGAAAAAACTCCTCGTTTCATTAACTGTGACAACAATGCCATGCTAAATAAGGATGGTAAATCTAGTATGAGATCTCTCTCTTCAATTACAGAGGAAAAAAAGAGTCACTTCTTAGTGCGTCACTGAAACAATAGGCCTAAACTGGTGGAGTAAGGCCAGCGTTTGAGTGGACATGGAGGCACCCTATAAATCTAATACATTACAGACTGCCATATCTACCACTAGCATCACATTAAAGTCTAATGTTTTCCTCATTATCTCGCCTTCTGGTGCTCAAGAGCAACCCGATTCTCGAGCATTACCAGAGATACATTATCTCGCCTAAGGTAGATACTTTCATAACGACGTCCTAAAAGCTTTTTTTTTTTTGGTCGACGCTACATCTGAGCAACAAAATCAATGGCTTTAAATTTTCCCCCATTGATTTCATTTGAGGAGCTTGGGACTCTTCCCCAGTCGAATTACGTGGTTGAGTTCTGGCAGGAGGTCACTGAACCATGTGACGCTACTGAAAATGTTAACCACTCAGGCACAAACGTGTGTGTGTGTGTGTGTGTGTGTGTGTGTGTGTGTGTGTGTGTGTGTGTGTAGGGAGGAGCGTCTACACATGTAGGCATGTAAGTCTGCAGCCATTTTCAGTTGGCTACCTAATGAACCGTCAAGTCCACTGCACACCAGGATTTTTCACCGCAGTAAGAAATTCAAGTAATTTGACAGCAGACCACGGTTTATCTTAATTTGGCAAGTAAATGTTTCTAGAAGATGACACTCAAAAAGGGAGCAATGTTCTCTTTCCTACTGGTGGAGTTCCACAGGGGATGACCCCGTTTTACTGATCAACAATGACCCTTCTTCTTTTCTCCCTCTGCTGCCTATGCTAGTGAATGGGGGCAGCGAATGGGAGTGGCAGCTGTGTTTTCTTTAAATCTGTCCCTTGTCATAACACCGACAGTAAATCATGTGGACGCCAGACAGTGACCTCTCTGCCGCAGGCAGGCAGACTCGCAGAGGAGGACGTGTCCAACCACTCCAGTCTCAAATCCAGTGGCTTACTGTGTATCCACAGCCTCAGTGTGTATTTGTGGTTTATCAGGTCCTTAGTGGAGAGTTCAGATTGGGGAGGTATTTGGGTTGAGGTTCAGTATTAGTGCTTTGGAGATTTTGGTTTGGGTTTGTGACTATCTTTAAAATCACCCAAATGGTAATAAGATTTTTTTTCACATTCACGATAAGTAGGTTGTAATGGATTTCAACCACAAAAGAGAAAGATTTATTGGTTCGGTTCACCTATAATCTGTTTCATTGGGATTGTCTGATAAGCACATTTGATAGCCATGTTTGTTACAAAAAAAATCTGAAAGCAAATTCAAAAATCCATTTGCTTAGAAAACACACTGGTGAGTCATTCAGTCTGGTGCCGCAAACTACAGACTGGTGAACATCGGCTCTTTCTGAAGTGAATCAGCAGTAGCCTGATAGGCCTACATTAAAGCTCAGCACACTGAATCATCTAATTTCCCAAGGCAGCATGTTAAGTGCTAACACAGTGCTATTCAGACAGCGCTCACTCACTCACTTGCTCAAGCAGGTTCATTCTCTCACGCACTTGTCTCGGACACACACACACACACGCACACACACACACACACACACACCTAAAGCTGCCATGTCAGGAGATCAGTGAGGAGAGGGCTATAAAACAGAGACCTGATGACAGCCCTTCTTCCCTCTCCTTCACTCCATCGCATTCTCACTCGTTCCCCCTTTTTTTACGCCCCTCATTTTTCTCAGTTGCGGCCGTTGCAAGGGTCAGGGTTCAGCCACTCGACTGAATTGGACCCTTCTTCCCTGCGCCTTTGAAGGCGCTAATCTAATATTAGAAATTTCATCCCAGAGATGAAATAGCAAAAGGGGGGGGGGGGGGTCCACAAATGGCTCTACAGTGTTTTAGTACTGACATCTCGCAGACACCCTGCCCCTCAATACAGGAAAGCTTTCTGCCAAATGACTCATAAGTGTTTGTGTGAGTGTGTTTGTGTGTGTGTGTGTGTGTGTGTGTGTGTGTGTGTGTGTGTGTGTGTGTGTGTGTCTGTGTGCATGCCTGTGTGGATAAGGGTCACTATAAACCATGCTGCTTTTATCATACACACGATGTGCTGATCGCTGTACAGTACAGAGTGAGTAAGCTAACGATAATGTGCTGGTCTTGATTGTGATGAATGCGCGTTTTGGACTTCTAACACATGACATCAGGCACCATCTGCCCCTCCACAATTGCAAGCCAATTCCTCTGAGGCTGCCAGGCAACCACTGGGGTGTGTGTGTCTGTGTGTGAGTTTGTGTATGTATGCGTTTATATGTGTGTGTGTGTGGGTGTGTGTGTGTGTGTCACTGTATATACAGCCAGGGACATGGACAGAAGACTTGCTTTCATGGAAGAATCATTCCAACATCTTGCTGATATTTACAATACACTGATGAGGGTTGCAACCACCTCAGCAGATGTTTCAAAATATCAAACTAGGAACAGACCCTCTTTAGAAACACGAATAGAAATATAAGCACTGAAGTGGCACATTTGTAAGCCGAGTTAGTTAAAAAAAAAAAAACACAGGGTGCTAAAATGGCAGCTTGTTATACTACCACGATGACTGCATACTGCTCCACTAAATAAAACACCATAATCACAATTTTTCCAATTTTTTTGCCAAAGTCATAAACTTTCAGTGACGATTCCCTATGTACACACACACCTGCAAAACCTGGCTGACAGCCACACTCATACCATACTTTCGTCCAGTCCTAGCAACACTTCTTTCATCACGGCAGGTGGCTAAGATTGATCAAACTTGCCACAAATCCAACAATGGCTGACCAGAGCTAGTTCTGCATCTGCTGTCTGGCATCAGCTTAGGGCACAAGACAGTCCTAGTCCATGAATTAAAGCACTTGCCCTGGATAATCTTAGGGGTATTAAAGTAAACAACACAGCCAGAAATTAGCTAAAGAGGGTCATTCATTTTACATGAAGCCCCCTAAGACTGTGGTCCCTCTTGAGATTTGGAGCACAGTTTGAGGGCATCCGTGTTAATCCTTTGGGGCATTGTGTTTAAAAAGATGATTGGAACACGGACTTAAAGAAACAAGTGATTTCACCACATTGGTTTGTTAAACAGCGAGATAAGACAAAGGCAATGTGTTATCCGTGTTGTTCCTGTGCCGCAGTTAAAAAAGAAAACTGCCAAAGTTGCACTGACATGTATCTGCTTAGTGTCCAACAACAATGACATCATGGACAGTTGTTGTTGGGGGGGGTCTGTTGATGTTCCACAATGAGTAATAACTCATCATAACAAAAAAATTGCGGCCCCAGGCGAGGATGTAAGCCTGACAGCTTGATAAGGATCTGAGGACTTGCTGTGGCTTTCCCACTGAGAGGGCAAAGCGGTGATGGCGGTGGTGGACGAGTGTCCCATGGAGGCAGGGGGGACTTGATCTCCGTCCTCCGGCCAAAATAAAGGGATTCCAGAGCGACTGTGGGCACGAGGATCAGTGATGACCCCGGGCCTCATTGTTCTCATCTGGCCGTGCAGCTATTTGATGACGGCATGTCTAGTACCGCTGTGCGCATACACGAACACACACACACACACACACACACACACACACCCTCCCTTCTACCCTCAGGCTGAGAAAACAAAGCGATTGTGCCGGGATGCATTTTAGGGGGAAGTAGGGGGTAGAGAAGGGAGGGGGGGGTTGGCAGTGGTGGTGGTAGGTGGGATAGCTACCGCTCTCAATCAGTGACGGAGCTCCTCAGTCTTTCTCCTTCAACTCCCTCAGCTGCTAAGCATCATGGGAGGGTAGCCCACGAAAAAAAAGCCTCGCTCCCGTCTGGTGTAGCGCTGTACATGCCCCCTTTGATCCTACCCAAAAGCTCTCCCAACAGGAAATAATGACAGAAGGAGAAGAAGAGAGAGACAGACAGAGGCAGAGAGAGAGAGAGAACAGAGAGAGTAACAGACTAACAAAGGGTGTGGCACTGAGTAAAAGACAAAGAGGAGAGGAGAGGGCAAAGAGGAGAGGAGAGGAGAGGAGAGGAGAGGATAGCCTTCAGGTCCACCTCACCTAACGTTCTGAACCTACGCCAAGGGAGGCAGTCCAGGACACAATTATCCAATGCTGTCAGGAGTGAGCTGATTACAATCCCACTTTTTTCACTAGGGCACCCAGATGTTGTGGCTCAAAGCGAAACAAACCGCCTGGAACGTAACAGTGCGCCAAGCCGGCCTACTGCCGCTGGGACTAGGCGTGGTGTGCCCGGGTTATGTGACACCATTGTGTTCTTGTTCAGAGCACTTTAAATGCTTCACACATGGGAGAGAGGAGGAGAGGAAAGGGAGAAAAGGGGGAGCTTAGCTACACTGTTCACACTATTCCTGTGGCAAACTGTAAATGCTTACTTAGTTTAGCGTGTGTGTGGTGTGTGTGTGTGTGTGTGTGTGTGCGCGCATGCAAGTGTGCGTTTGTGTGTGTGGTCTCTGCTGGAAGGCAAACTGAAACAGTTTAACTGTGTGTTAAAACTCCAGTCATGCCACTGAGCTGTCGCAGGCTCATACCCCACGTGGCAACACAGTAAATAAAAGAAATTAAAAAAATAAAAAACCTCAAGTAACCAAAACTCAAGCCATACATGTGAAGAATTAAAAACAAACAACAAGATAAATCCCATATGTGCCTGCATCAAAACAAATAGTCCCTTTCTGAGGCTATTCTCCACAGTGCTACACCGGAACGTACTACAGCCAGTTTCCCATTTACTCTGCTGAGGAAGTACATCTGGGATAACAGTCTCCTTTAACCATGTAGAATATATCTTTCTAAAGGAATGTACCCCAACAGCAGAAAGAGGCTCAATCTCTGCATCTGTGCCACAGCTGTAAGGGTTTTTGTCTAAGACTACACCTCCAGTGCAATTTCAACATGAAAGTTTTGTTTGTTGTCATTTTTCCACCCTGCTAGTCTTTCTTTGGAACGCCGCATTCCTCTGTTGGCGTGAGACTGTTCCAGCAGCAAATGCAGTTGTAATTTAGCGTCATTTAAGTCCGCTGCTATATCAGGGTCGCCCTAACCGGATTATTCAATGTTGTTCTGAAAACTAGATTAGCTTTTACTGAATAACGGCCCATCAAGCCAAGTGGAATTACAGATGGGGTGGGTGGGGGAAGGGGCCACAAACTGTGGCTGGAGTCCCACTGACTTTGCCTGTGGAGCTAAATGGCCATCAGTTAGAGCTATCTTCCCTGTGAATGACCCCGATTCACAAGTGGGGGAAAAGCACCAATATAACCATTTGCTGGTAATGAATTTCATTATGAGCCGCAGCTAAAATGTTACAGTAATATTATCCTCTAGACCTAAGGATATAGTAAGGAGATAGCCTAGGTGTGTTTCGTTATTCAGTTCTCAAACAGAACTTTGGATTTTTGGAAGCGGTTTCTGAATACACAGTCTTAGTTGAGGTGTTTAATTCTGTAAAAGCTACAAAGTCATTTCAAAGGAAAGCACAAGAGTTTGTTCAACCTGACAGAAGGGTGTATAAGCTGCACACATTCTTAAATAGGTGGGTGAGAGCAGCAGCCTCATTAATGTAACTGTTTGGGCACTTGTCTTCTCTAATGGTCCTGATCGCACCGACACATGCCGTTGTGCCATTTGAATGAGCAACAGCAACATCTTGGCCCCTCCACCACCACTCACCCAGGCTAGTATGACCCAGTCATCAAAACATGGGAAAGGAGGGTAGAGACACTGACAGACTGAGATGACAGGAACAGAGACTTCATAATGCAACGCTCAATCTCAGGACTCCCCAGAGTGAATGTGATGGTGTGGTTAAGAGAGTGGTGAAGAAGATGGACAGGGCAGAGTAATTTAGCCCTTTTCACACTGCAACGCGCTACATTCCTTGGACTGAAATTGCAAGTTTATCGCAAGTCGAGCAGTGTAAAAAGCAAAGCAAAGCAAAGCACGGGTGTTGTTGGCAAAATTATGCTAACGTTATGTGTGCTAGCTGTACAACAACTTTAGACAAATAGGTATTAGCGCAGTTTTTAGCTCCACTGACAACAGAAAAAGAGAAGGTAAAGGCTGCAACTCATTGGAAACATCTGACTCTCTCCTGTCACACACACATACGCGCGCACACACACACACACACACACACACACACACACACACACACAAGCACACACACACAC
>JAVQKI010398547.1:0-23971 GCA_036025975.1 Nematalosa erebi
TAATGAGTTTCATATTAGCAAAAAAAATAAACATACAACCCTGTAAAAAAAAAAATCATTAAGTGTAAGATAATCAGTTCATTAAGCGTAAGTTAAACAGAGAGGTTTTCAAACATTTCTTGAAGGTCCCAGAGCAGGTTCAAGAACACAGAGCCCTCACTAATTCATTTCACTAACAAGGAAGAAAAGTCTCAATATGACTGGGATCTGCTAGTGCTAAAGGATGGTCAGCAAAGCCACAGCAAACTCTCGTGATTGGTCGACTGCAGAAATAGAGTTGGCGCTGCATCATGTCATTAAGATATGACCATGCAGATGCAGAAGTGTCCTGTCGGCCAAAGTGAGAGAGTTGAATTGAAGTCTGGCTGCTATAGGACGCCAATGAAGATCAACCAAAAGTGGAGTTTATTTTGCCCTCTTTGGTTGATGAAAGACCAGACATACCGACGCATCCTAAATCATCTGGAATGGTCTTACTGCACCAATTCCGTGTTATCCACTTTTGAGCATCATAGAAGAACCATGGCTTGCACAACAGTGCTGTCATAATTTTTGTAGGGTTCCTAGGCCTGGGCAAAACAAACAGGGATGCCATTGCTTAAAATCCCCTTAGTGTAAGCAAACTCGCAAAACCGCGCCGCCACATTTCAAGTGCTGTATGCCTCTTGGAGGACAACAGGACTCCCATTCCAATGTACCAGAGTGAGGAATTCTCCATTGCACTGATGTGCTTCGGTTTTCAGGCCCTCAGCTCCTTAAAGAGCTGTCTAATTAAAGACTGAAGTAGTCTGTCTGTCCCCCGTCTCTCTCTCTCTCTCTCCCTCTGTAAGCCCCCTCAAGTGCGTATTTAGCCTCCGTGCTTAAATATAATGAAACAACATGCCTTCTGCAAAGGCTGCAATTATGCAGATTCTCCCTTTGACAAAAATGCGTACTACTAATGTTGTGACAGAAAAGTTATGTGCTTTTCCCTCCAGGACACGTCATAGGAGTGTGCAGTGTAATGACATGAGACTTTGAAAAACGGCAACCTAATTGCAGAAAAGATTCACTTTAGAAAAGAAGGGCTTTTTTCTCCGTCCCACAGCCTCTCAAAAGGAAGTCCTCTGGGATCCTGGTTTCTCAACTCCACACTCCTCCAAGGATGTTGCCAGTGTCAAAATTTTGAGTCATTTTTTCTACCACTTAGCTGTCAACAGATCTAGAATGTTCCGTTTTTCCCCTCCACCACGCATGTGTAATGTCCCAGGGTGTGTATAATTGGAGTGAAAATGGTGAGCCATGGAACTCGGGGGCTGCTCATTACATTTCTGTCCAGGGAGTTGGTTAGACGGGTTGCTGTTCTGTCTCAGGTCCTTTGAAGTGAGCTGAGTGGAAATCAGACGAGGAGGCATCAGCTCTGTTGAGCGTCTCTCGCATCCGACCGACAACCGACGACCGCGACCCTCACCCCTCTCCTGGCCCAGGAGGAGGCTCACAGGCTAATGAAAATATCCTACAAAAGCCATGAAGTATGTTAGCCCCCGGCCAAAAGCACCTCGCTCGCCCCCAGCCCCCCCTTCTTTTTGATTCCCAAAGCCTGGGAACCTTACCCTAAGTGGGGAGAAAATGCTGTTTTTCACTCTCATCTCTCAGATGCTAAAGCAGTGACTCAAAGAAGGAAGGAAGAAAAAAAAAGAAAAACACAACAATCATAATAAATATTACACACATGGTCAAATATGCGAACCGAGATGGGAGGAAAGCGTTGCCTTACAAAAGCATGAAGTAGAGCAGTCCAGAGTAAGCAGACTCGATTTAACTCTGCTTTGAAGGGCACTTACTTCACACAGCTCCCTCAAAGCCCGATTTGATTCGCGCCTCTTTTGAGGGATTCGGCTCAGGCTGGAACTTTATGACCAACTGCGCCAGGTGTTCTCCTCCGGTGACCCCTATTTGTAGCCACAGTGTGAGTCCACCACGAGAGCGAGTGAGTGAGCGAGGGAGCGAGTGAGCAAGCAAGCGAGCGCGGGAGTGAGTAGACGACAGGAGAGAGGAGAAAGGCTAGAGGACTGTGCATATAGCGGGCTTAGACTTCAATGCCACTGCAGTGGCTGTAGTAAGTCAGTCACCGCTGAGACCTGGTTGCCCCCAACTACCTGCCCAGAAACCTAATCCCGTCCTGCAGGTGGGTGTGTCTCTGAAGAACTTGTGCGAGGGCGGATGGGGTGACTGCGGTGGTGGTGGTGGTGGGGGTTAGATCGGAGGGCAGTGTTGACATTTCGTTGGCACGGAAACAAGGCCAGGGGTTCTTGTGTAAGACCTCTGTTTGGGAGGCACATCCCACTAGAGGGTAAAGGAACACCACGAACACAGAGTGTGTTTGTATTTGTGTGTTTTGTATGTGTGTGTGTGTTTTGTGTGTATGTGTGTGCAAGCAGGTACCTGAGTGCACCGCTGCAATGGTGACTCTCTCTTTCTCTCTCTCTCTCTGTCTCTCTCTCTCTCTCTCTCTCCAATCCCCTGTGTGGCTGGCTGGGTTTGTTCACACTCCACATACTGTACATACTCCATGTGAGGAAACATATTTGTAAGAACACTAGTCTCTCTTACTTACCTTTAGGAGGCATCTCAGTGATGGGCTGCAGACAGCAGGAGCTCCAGATTTGGTCAAAAGGAGGCATTCAGTTGCGGGGGACTCAGGCTCTGCTCCAGACCCTCAGCAAGAGTGAAAGTGAGAGTGAGAGCAGCACACAGCCTTTGATAAAACCTCAGAGCCTGTGAGCAGAAACATGCTGTCTGGTCCCAGAGCACTGGACAACATCACTGCGCTTACGGAAAATAATATTTGACTTTGACCTGAGGGTAAACAAGTTGTGGAACTTGGCCACAGCCCTACATTTGAATAGCCTCTTTCGTCTCATTCCACGTCCCATTTCATTATGCGCCTCCATGGTTGGGTGTTAATGTTTACAAAGGTGTTAAGCATTTAATGTATAATTGCATCTCAGGAAAAAAAAGGTAAAAAGTGGAGCTAAACAAGTTTTTTTTGTCTTTCTCTGTTTCTTTTGCAGTGTGCCGGTTAACATGCCATAAGAAATGTGAGGTGAAGGTAAGAAAAATTACTTTTTTTTCTGTCTTATGCACTCGTATAAATAATAGCCTCAAGATACAACTCGCTGACTTATCGGCTCCTTTGCAATCAACAAGAATGCAGTTGGATAACAGTGATTTGCTATGAGGTTAAAATCACAATGTTCTGTTTTCTTGGGAACATGCCCATTAGCAAGGTCCTTTTAAAAATGTGCATGTCTGCTTGTCTCCCTGGATTCTTTGTTAAGCAATGCTATGCATGTTTTTTTTTTCTTTTTCTTTAAAAGCAAGCGAATCTTATCAAAAAGGAAATACTGGGTTGATGATGGGGCTGAGTTTGCTGGAACAAGGCTCTGCCATGAGTAGATCTGAAGAATCTCAAAACAAGTGCACGTTGTCCTAGTGTATGTTTAGTTTGGCTAGACCCATGGCCTGTCCATGATCAACAGACTCTAAAAATAAATCCATGCCACATTTCTTGTTCGAGGGTCTCTCTGCTAACATGCGACTCATGTTTTTGAAGCAAGACTAACCGACCAGGGGTGCGCTTCCCTCACACCATTATTGCTAACTGATTAGCAGCTATGGTGATGGAAAACACATCTCAGAGCAGTTTTCAGGGAAGGCTCTGGATTAGTTTATTTGGATGCTGACATAGTGGGAATGAGTGTGAGGCTGCTTTGGAAAACAGTGAAAGGTGTTTTGTCAGACCTCCATCTGGCAGCCATTATTAGGCCGCCGGCGGTTTGATTGGGTGTGGGGTGGCTAGGTGGAGAGGTTGGGGGATGGCAGCCGCCACTACCTACTGCGCTGCCCCAGTCTGCCTCCTCAGGAAATACCACGGGTGCGAGGTACACTCAGTTAGGGTATACCCAAACTCTATGGGCCATAGAGATTTCCAGGTGATGGTCAGGCACTGTGTTCAGAGTGTGTGTGTGTGTGTGTGTGTGTGTGTGTTTTGGGGAAGGTTATAGTGCTGTAGTTTGTAGAACCTCCTCAGGACTTTTGTCTTGCCGTGTCATCTTACCCAAAGACTAGGGCTTGGTTTGCCAGAAATGCACACCTAAACAAATATACACTCTGTTCCAACCAAATGACTCCATAGAGGTACAGTATTATGAGAAAGGAAATCGGATTCATGCATGGACTAAGAGGTCTGAATTGGTGGAAGCTGAATAGGAGGGACATTTAATTGCTGTTTTCTTTGTGTCCACTTTGTTTTTGTTATGTAACACAGCTCAACATTATGTAAATAATTTCATAGTGATACAATGATTTTTACTTTCTGAAGTTTATTGTTCTAAAATACCCCCCTTTTTAACCCATATTAGACGATAAATGATTGCTTAATCTAATAGTACCCTTAAACCTGAACTCAAGTCCTTCTTTGGTAGTAAATGAGATCATCACTAACTTGAAAAGGATCTGTGAGAGCAAGTCTGATCACAATCAGATTTCAGTCAAGCCAGCAGCACCCAAGGGCAAACTCCACTGAATAGACTTTATTTATTAAAGAAATTAATGGCAACCATTCCTCCCCCTGCTCTAAGCTAGATTCATATATGATCTCTCCCATTTGGAATCCAAGTTGGTAATCATTCAAGCCGCGACAGTTTCCACACTGTCTTGCAACATTATAAATCTCTATTTCCATATTTAGATAAGACTTTGCACATGGCCTCTGTGTAACCTCTGCCACTAAAAACAAATGCTCAGACCACTGGTGTAACTCAGACAGACCCTGACCTTGTGACTGGCCCTGGATCCCAATGATGGATGTGTGGGCTTAGCAAACAGCACCTGAGCACAGATATAACTTCATCTGGAGACGAAGACTAAAGTTTTTGTGTGTATGTGTGTGGTGTGTTTGTCTGTGTGTGTGTGTGTGTTTTGCTTTAGGCAAATAGTACAGGAGCATTTGTGCCTCTTCAAATGAAACAAAGTGTTATTTTTGAAAATGTTATGGTGCCGCAAAATTGCTCTATTTTAATCTCCTGCTTCTATTTGCATATATTGGAGTGCAGTGCAAGCACTGCCTTTTCAACACACATACAGACTTCTTTATGCCTGTGTACCTTCTAGTCAGCAGGAAGCTGACTGAATTGAGTAATCCGCTCACGGAAGCCTTACAGTAGATTCGAATCTCGGCAGTCTCACGCAAAGTGGAAAGTGCCATGAATGTGAATATGTCTCACATGAACACTATAAAACAGAGGGAAAGCAAAACCCAGGCTTTGGCTTGAGCACTTTCTTCAGGTCACACAGTACATTTTAGAGGTAGCCAGAGCCTTCCCCCTCGCCTCCACCTCATGTCCAACTCCTGAAGGTTCCTGAAAGCCTGCATGGCCCTTAACTGGTGCTATTTTGTTCCCCTCATTAACTTATGCCTCAAGGAAAAATGTTTGTTTTTGGCCTTGACACCATAACCTGCTTTCACGAGTAGCCTGGGATAAGTGCATTGCGTTACAGTTCATGGCGGGTTCAGCTCCTTGCCTCGGATCGTTGGCAGGCAAGTCTAAAAGTGAAGTCGGCGGGACTGGACTTGATTTGCATTCCCCGAAAAGAGCCGTGAAAATGAAGTGACTGTCTCGGGATGATCGTAAATATAGGTAAGTGAGGTTAAGTGGGAGACTAAATTATTCATTGGACTAGGATTCCCCAAAGCCAGCCACTGAAGGAAACTGCATGAGCCACCTCATAGGAACTGTGCAGGGGAGGAAATACATTAGGACGTGGCTGTTGGAGCTGGCACGCCAAAATTTGAGAGCTTATAGTTGGATGTGAGAATTTGTACAGATTAGCACTCAGAGGAAACATCCGGGCAGAGGCTTGAGTTGTAAATGGATGTTCACTGGCTGACAAAGTTTCTCTGCTGCCCCCTCAATACGCAGCCTGGGATTGCACTCAGGACTGTGTTTTGGTATAAGATTGCCCTGTGCTGAGGGAAAAAAAAATGTTTGAGAAACATTCCTTCTAAAAACTCTCCCTGGGCCCGCTGTCTCTGTATAAGTTGGCTGCAATCTATCAAAGCCACTGGCACTGCTGTTGTTCTTTAAAGTGTGCATTTTTATACTGTGTCTGCATTGTTTAAGGACACAGAGTATGACCACAGCACTCAGTCCTGCAAAGGACATTCAATATCAGCACTGACTGACCATGGCCGTCTCGCAGCTGGGTGACTCAGCATCAGGCGAAAGGCAACATTTTGTCCTCTCTCTCTTTCTTTCTCTCTCTCTTTCTCTCTCTCTCTCCTTCCTCTGCAAGCCTGCGGTGTGGAAGCTTAGGCGAAGGGCCCCATATGTTTTTATTTTTTTTATTTTTCCCAGGCACATAAAGCATGTTTTCTAAAGGAAACTACTGTATGCTGTATCCCAGAGTAATGAGCAGAGAGGGCCTGAGAAACAAGCACCGTGAGAGAACACGGACTCAGAACAGGCCACAGGTCGTCTCTAACCACCCCGTGCTGCTCCTTTGTGTCTCTCCCACTCAACATCTCAAAACTATATTTGTGATGAAGAATATAATTTTACTGCTGCTGCTCTATCACCCCCCCACACACACACACACACACACACACACACACACACACCACCACCTACACCACCAACGCAAATGTCAATCTTTCTCTCGTGCGGACCAAATAAAAATGTGCTGTTGTTTGGACTGGCAGAGCGTCGCGTCCACGATTTTTAATACTGTCTCCGTGACGCCTCAGTCCATTTCCTCCGGCGCGGTGGGGCCGCTCTTAGATAGAGTTTCTGCCGACTGGCCTCCGCTAATGATAGACTTATGACCCCGCCGTGTTTATTGTCCTAGGCCTCCGCAGGAGCTGTAGCTCGGCCGACCTCTCTGCCTGATGTGGTTGTGGGGCTGTGGGGATGGCCTCGCCCCAAGCCAAGTCGCTGTACGTTTGGGTCCATTGCTCTTGCTTTTGTTTTGCTTTCGGAGGTTTGGCAGTTAAGAGAGAACGACATCGAACACGGTCTTAATACAACACTCTTCCCTGTGGTGGGGTGAAAGCACGAGGGGCCTAAACGTCAGGTTGGAACTGAAAAACAACCATGTTCGGAGATATCGGAGGTCCTGCGCTGAAAACCAGTCAGCACCGTGTATACAGGGTTGAGCATGTGTGTAAAAAGTGGCTTGACGCTAGACTGGGGCGAAATGTTTGGGTGGGAGACTGTGTGACTCACTCCCTCAGGAGGAGACCAGATCCCATCCCAACCTCCATGGTGCCATCATCAGCATATGACTTGTGTCTGACCACATGTGTTGGGTTTTGACAGCCATATGCAGAGAATGGAGAACTTTGCTAATACAGTGGTCAAGATGCTTAAGCTTTGCCAGTAAAGACTTCAGATTCAAGTGCTCTCAGTAGAGCCACAGCCTCATGAGTCATGGGTTTGTTTTTCTACTGTGACTTGTTGCCATAGATATCTCTTATGGTCAACACGTTGATGTAAAAATATATTGACTTGTACTTGTCCTTGTGCTCAAGTACTAGACTAGCTCTTGTGATTTTCCTGAGGCCTTCAGCCTCAGAGAAGTATGCCTGGTCTCATACCTCCTCAGCAGCAGGGTTCTGAGTGTTCCTTAGAGAGAGGCAATAAACTGCGGAACCAACGCTTGGACATGGTTCCACATGTTTCCCAGCAGACAGATGGAAGAAGAGAGAAATCTTCACCTCATCTCTTTCCCTCCCCATGCGTCCCTTTCTCTCTTTTTATCTCTATCCCCCTTTCCCTCTGGCATGAGAACAGCATGCCAGCATTATTTCATGTCTTTTACTGCCCCCCTTGGTTTTGACACCTCCAGACACTGCAGCCCTCCAAATGGTGCGTTGAGAGTGTGCAGTCTGTTTGTCATGGCTTGTCCTCCTCTCACCTGGAGAACAGCGTGTGATTTACCCTTCGGTTTGTCTGCGGCGCCGACACTCTTTCACCCACTGCTCTCTTTTCAAATGTAGCATGGAGCTGGTTCGCTAACACCGAGGTGTATGGAAATGTAATTAAAAAAGGGTCCAGGAAGAAAAAAAAGAGAAAAATGCAGCACCCGTTGCAAGGCTAAAGTCAGCAGACCGATTTGTATTGCTCTCAACCTGGATGCTTTGGCTCTTACCGAGATTAGACTATGATAAGTGAGTGTGGGCTCAGCACTGTGGCGAAAGGCTAATAATCTAATTGCTCTTCAGGGAGGCTGCCTCTGTGAAGAGTACAGGAGAGGGGGGGAGTTGTAGAGGGAGGGAGGGAGAGAGGGAGGGCAGGCAGAGGCTTTAGTCATTGTTGTTGTTGTTGTTGTTGTCGGGGAGTGTTCCTCGTGAAGTTGTTGGAGCATGGGAGCGTGTTAGCATGTTAGGTGGAGTTTTTCAGCGGTTGGAAAGGAAGTGTGTGTGTTAGCTCGGCCCTGGTGAGCAGCCCCCCTCCTGTGCTGGGGTACGTCTTTAACACAGCTCTCTCTTGCTGAGCGAGGCTATGGGCCCTGCTGCTGCAGCTGCTGCTCTCCTATGCTGAAGATTCTGGACCTGAACCCAGATTGCTGGAGCTTCCTCTTCCTGATTTGGACTGCACCAGGTGGGCATTACATATCAATCAGTGGTGAAATGGGCGAGTTCATTTTGACTATGGAATAGGGGTGGGTGGTAATGACACAAGTAGTTACAAGATGTAGTTGACATCAAGTTGTCTCATTTAGTTTGAGCATAGTTGAATACTAAGGAGTTTTTGTTATGCAACAGTGTATAAGAGAGCAAAGAAGTGTTGCAAAGTCAGTGTTGTGTTTATAGCTATCTATTTATGGTCAACACCCAGTTTTACAGTTTTCTGGAGCCTGAACTTCACTTTTTCCAGCACAACTCATCATGGTGCATTTCTCAGTCTTGCGGCAAGTCTGTGGATCCGCTCGATGATAATTCACGGCTCATTTCCGATCTCATTCATGCTGCGGGCCCTCCTCTCCTTAAGTAGATTCGCTTTGCTCGCCCCTGCTCTGTGTATAAACTATGCAGAAAAGAGAGATAGTGAGACAGAGAGAGAGACAATTTGCATGGGTGTTTGCTCCCCCACAGTTTGCAGTTTGGGTTGGGAAGGAAGACGAGAGTTCTCTCTCCTAGGGGGCCTGATGTCTCTCACCCCCTGAACCTCCGGCTGCACCTCCCCCTCACCTCCCCCTCCTTCCCGGTGCCTGGGCCTTCTCCGCTCCGCTTTGGAGGGCAGAATAGGAGCCGAAGGTTTGTCATTAGGGATGATTTATTGCCGGAGCATAATTGAAAAGCCGTGTCTTTTTGAGAATATGAGCGAAGTGGTTTAATCTTCTCATGGGGTGTGGGCTAGAGTCTGGGTTTGGCATGGAAATTGGGGTGAGCACACGGGATTTTACTCACAAAAGCAGGGTTTAGAGAGACCGAGACAGAGAGAGAGAGAATGAGAGTGGGGAAGACAGAACACAGGAGGAGGCGGGTGGGGTGGGGTGGGGGGGGGGATTATTTGGCAGTGGTCGACACGGTTCAGACTCCTCTGTTTCCCTCTGGACTGCCCAGAGTCCTCCCTCCTGGCCCCGGCCCCAGTCCCAGGCCCTACTTCGATTCGCCTTTGTGCTGCTCAGGTTTTCATGTCCACAGGCCCTGCAATACACTGCCAGTCCCACCACCCCCTAACCCCCACACACCCTCTGCCCAACAATGCCTTCACACACTGGGCTGGCTCCTATCAGGGCGTGCCCATCGGTACTCACGGAACAGCTCTCATCCGATTCTCTTCCTGTGGCTGTGGCCGTGTTGGTTGGCATTCACCCCCACCCTACTTTGGGTGTATTTTAGGTGAAGAAGAACAAGAAAAGTTTGTGGATAAAACTGACCTTTCCAGAGCACTCTCCTTGAGGGTTTATTGTTTGCTTTGGGTGTATGAAGTTGTCAAAATGAAGAAATTTGTCAAAAAAAAAAAAAAAACATCTAGACATCTGAGAATAGAATCTGTAAACTTCCTTCTCTTGTGATTTCTGCTTGTGCTGCAGAGTAGACTGTGGGGGAGTGAGACTTCCTGTCATTCAGGAAATGGTGTGAAACTGTTCTTGATAGGAGGGAGAGTGTGTACAGTATGTGAGTGTGTGACTGATGATTGTATGTGTGTGTGTGTGTGTGTGTGTGTGTGTGTGTGTGTGTGTGTGTGTTTATGTGTGTTTGTATTCATACATTTGGTTGTAGAAGTTGCATTGCAAAAGCTGCAGAAAAAAGGGGAGAAAGTATCTATCCTTTAGGTAAATTTAGAAGGGCCCTCATTCCCTGTGTCCTGTCCAAACGAACAGCCTGGACAATTTATCTCCATATTGGAGAAAGCATGTAATGAATTCAATTTCACTAGAAGTCACAGGACATGGCTCTCTTGTCCAAACCCTGCCTTTTGACTTTGTTGTGTGCATAGCAAGAGGGATTTCATTGGCTCCAAATGGATCAGATGTTAGTTATTGATCTTGTTGAATGGGCTGTATTGTGGATGGGGGGAAGAACATTATGATATTATCTAGACTTCTCCATCTGTTCTCGGACCATTTGATATTTCCAGACAATGCAATTATAAAGTCATCTGTTCTGTTGGGTAACGCTCTGGTCCAAACAGATAAAAGCTCCATGTGCCTCACTGGCCACAGCTATGGTCAGCTGTTTGAGACGTCATCCATTACAACTCCTCCATAGCCAACAGGCACAGTGTTCTTGTTGATGTGGAGTATGTATGTGTCTGTGTGTGTTTGTATGTGCGAGTGTTATGTGTGCGCACGTGTGTTATAAATGGTAAGTGTCGCTCACCACATGGACATATGCCCTCTTTTGAGGTTCCTCTGTGGGGAAATAAAGTATGAGGTCTATTGCGCACACCACATACTGGGACTCCAATAAGGCTGGTATGCGTGCGGTGTTGATGTTACCTTGCACGTGACATGTCATCGGATAAAATGGCAGCACGTAATGGCCTGACCCCACACATACCCTCCTCTGCAGGCTGAGGGCAATTTGTCAGGAGTGGTTGGGGGGTGGGGGGGATCTCCAGTGATTAGCTGGGTCATGGGGGGGCTGTTTTGGGAGTAATGTAATCCTCTCTGCACGAGTACGGAAGGAAGGAAGGTTTTTTCATCCATTCCATGGTTCTTTCTTTTCCCATTTTTTTGTGGGGGAAAGAGCGTATGATATCACATGGCCCTTTGTGTAGCATTCTTTCTGCAGAGACTCCTCCCATGTGTCTTGCAAGTACACTGTGGGGTGTGAAGCATCCTGGGAATCATCTGCCGCATACCTCCCCACACCCCACCTCAACCCACTCCCTCGTAAGCTAACAGTCCCATGGCCCTTTGCACACAAGCGCGCACGGGCCACGGCTGAGGTCGGCAGTTGGGAACGGAGGAGGCCATTGTTCGGGTCCCTCCGGGGCGAGGTTCCTTCAGAACATTCAGCACTCCTTTACACGATCTATCCCACAGGAAAGACATTGATAACGACATCGCCAATGAAGGGCATTCCACACAACCCCCTACATTTAATGGGAAACCCAGTGGAGAGGACTTTACGGGCGTCAGGGACTCTCCCTCTCTCTCTCTCTCTCTCTCTCTCTCTCTCTCTCTCTCTCTCTATCTCTCTCGTGCCAGTCACATCAGCAACATCACTCGGGTTGGCCTTGACACGCTGCTTTCTTGACTCCTGGAGGTGAGCTGCTGAGCTGAGAGGCAGCAGTGGTGAAGGGGAGTGTGTGTGGGTCAGACCGGGGCTGTTTGAAAACAAGCTCCGGGGGCGATAAACCTACTCAGTGAAACGGAGCCTGTGAAAGCAGATCATTAGCTCTTTTTAAAGTGCTCAGCAGCTCAGGACCTGACTCCATTTGGCTCAAGCTCCCACTGGCCAAGAATTATGGCTGCAGGGGCGTTTGCACTCTTTGCTTTTCACGCATTCTCACAGAGAGGCCACTCACTTACACAAAACACCGTTTCAATTCATGGCGACTTTTTTTTCTCTCTCTCTCTCTCTCTTTCTCTAGTTCACTCTATGTGCCACGTGCTTAGATACGGTCGGGAAAACAAACAGAGACGCCCAACCTTTGGCAATATGGAGTAATCAAGACACTGGAAAGAATGTAAACACTAGGCCAAGTGAGTAACAGTATGAAGCATTAGTCTCTGGTGGAAGGGTAGAGCTGGATGGAGAGAAAAGAAGGGGAACATTGAAAGAGAGAGAGAGAGAGAGGGCAGAATGAGGCAATCTGTAGCAATCCCACAAAGCATGATTGGAAGCAGACAGCTGTGGTGGACAATGACATGGCCAGAATGATTTGGTGTTTTGGATGCATTTAAGTGGATTTAAACCGGCCGGATAGAGCCCTGCCTCGAAAAAAGAAGCTTTTTGTAACTCATATCACCATTGGAGGTTGGGTTTAACAGCAACTATTTCTTGGAAGAAAGAGTCTGTTGAAATGTAGTAGAGGTTGGAGAGGAGTTGGACTGACTAATAGATCTTCCGCAGATATGCAGGGAAATTACAGTTACAGTCAGAGCTTAGTAGTGCTCAAGAGTTTATACAGACTGAGATCAGTTTTCTAGATGCTTCTTTAAACACATGCTCCCCATGACACCCTGTTGAGTTGCGTTTCCTCTTCTCCCCAGCGCAGTCTCACCCCACTGCGTTCCTCAAGGGGTGTGTCATGACATGAAGGACACAAGGCAGCTCTTTTTTTGTGTGTGTGTGTGTATGTGTGTGTGTGTGTGTGTATGTGTGCGTATGTGCGCATGCGTACTTGTGCATGTGTGTATGTCTGTGTGTGCGCGTGTATGTGTGTGTGTGTGTGTGTGTGTGTGTGTGTACTGTATGTGTGCTGGGAAAGGCCCTGAGTCAGCCCTGGGAGAGCTCCCCTCCAAGTCTCAGCAGCTGCGTCTGCGCTCACCCTCCTCCCCCCAGGCGAGGCCTTCTGTCTGAGACCCGTCTGACATCCCCATTTGATTATGAATCGACTAATCAGCAGAATTCCTGCAGACTCACGCTGCCATGCAAGTAATCCAATACAGTGAGAGGGAGAGCGAGAGACACAGACACAGAGAGAGAAAGAGAGAGGGAGAGAGAGGTAAAGAGAGAGCGAATTGCTTAACATTGTCTTTGCCAATTTATGTCAAGTGGTCAGCCAAATCCTTTCTTCCTTGACAAATTCTGGACATTTCTCTCCTGCTGTATTTACACTCGTGATCAGTGTATTTGCATATGTAAATCAAAATCGAAATCTAATACGTATATGTGGAATAGTCTTTGTAGAGGTTCTATTGTTTGGTTAAACTCCTAAGTCAGTATTTTTTTTGTACGCGTGTGTGCCAGAGTTAGTCAGAAGGAGAAAATGAAAACTGTTTGAACATCCTTAGACGTGCATTTTTTTACTCTGAGACCTCACACGCTGCTCTCAATGCTATCGATGCCACAAAAGATTTCAAGTTGTTGGATATAGACCCTTTTCTTTCTTAGCTGAGACAGCTTCAAAGGTTTTGGATTGCACAATTGTGCAATATTTGCAAGCACTTTCCTTGACAGCAATGCATCACATCTTTCCATAATGTGTACAGTCTGCAGTGATGTTTGACGTATCGTTGATTTAATACAGTAAACTCTCATTTGTGTATGACAAAAGCTGGGCTATGTCAGGCTGGCAGGCTGTACAGTTCCCAGGCTGTATAGTACATGTGTGTTCTCCATATGCCCTGTGTGCTGGGAGTGGGGAGGTCCGCTGTGGTAGGCTTCCTGCCCGACTCCTCACGCTATGTCTCCCAGCTGGAGCTCTGATTGGCCCCTGCATGTTCCGGCAGGACGTTCCGACCTCCCTCTCTCTCTCTCTCTTTCTCTCTCAGAGAATCATGTGAGTTGACTTAAGAATCTCTGTTGCTGGAATTCCCAGAGTGACTGGCCCTGCGTAACATAACACAACATAACTTGATTGGTGATTCTGTTCCCTCTGTGTGCTCTCCTCTCTGCACAACTATGCAACGTTAAGCCAGGTATTTGTTATGTTCTTTGCTTTGACACATTACAGCGCACATTAAATATCTACCTGAGGGTTAGTTATGGTGATGTTGATACTTATTAGAGGTAGCAGCAGGGGCGTAATAAAGGGTAATAAAAGCCAGGACACAGGAAATATTTCAGACTCATAACGTGGCACCACCTCGCCTGGGCACACTTTTCTCATGGATCCGCCCGTGCACACAGACACACAAACACCTAGAGCCAGGGAAGTTCCCCAAGCATGGGGTCCCATTTTCAGGGCAGCCTAGTTTTGGGTTGCTTATTTATTTATTTATTTATTTATGTGTGTAAGTGCAGTGGCGGGCGCTGTTCTTGAGGCGGAGTAAGGAAGCGGAGCATTCCACTTGCCGCGCGTCTTCACCTTGTTGTCCTACCACACCCCTCTCCACCAGCTTGTCATTAATACCAGATCTCATGAATGTACCCACATCTGGTGAACACAACAGCAGGAACAGATGCTACAGCCACCGCGCTTTGAAGAGGACGCCTTGTGTGTAATTTACATGGTATCAGTGTACAAATACCTAAGCATTTTACATTTGTCACACTAACCGTCATGGGTTTTTTTTTAAGGACAGTTGTAAATGCAGGCCCTTTATATTAAAGAAAATAATGTGTAGTTGGGGAGGTTGATTGCATGTTTTGTGATAATGGAAATAAAGAGTCACCACAGCAGAAAACACATCCTGAGTGACTGATTTAATTCCACCCCTTCCATTGGGCCGTCTCAAGCCATGTCACGAGCCACAAGATGACATGGTGTACTGTTTGTTGACCTTCATGCGTTTTGACACTATAACTCACAAGACATCTCAAAAGTGTACTTTGCAAGCACATGTTGTCTGCATTGTGTGACTGTAACTGATCAAATGCCCCTATATACTGCCCCTTCCCACCACCACCCTCCTGTGGGAGATGTGTAGTGTAGAGTCCAGGCTGGAGTGGTATGGTGTGTGTGTGTGTGTGTGTGGGGAGGCAGGGGGGGCACTGCTGCAGGGGCAATATGAACACAGGCCTGTGCCTGGGGCCCCAACAGAGGGTACATTGTGCCGCACCACAAACAGCGCTCTTCAAAGAGCCGTTTGCAGCTCCAGTGTCTGTGACTTCCCCTCGGGAAACATCTGAGGGAATAACCTGGCCAATGAGAACAGTATAGGCTGTGTGAGGGTTTCTTTTTTTGGTATGTTTTATTATTAACGGTTTTGTTACACTATTCATAAACCACAGCATTATCTGCCAGAGACATCTGAGTTTATTTATGGGCAAGAACAATGTTTTGGGGGGTTTGTGGGCTGGTAGTGTCTTTTTTTACCACCCAAAAAATATATTGTGCCATAATCCAATAATTAAATACGGAGAACATTGTGAGGACAGTTGCGGCTGTTTTGAGGTATTTCGTGAAAGACAACATAATGACATACTGACAAAGACAACAGAGGTTGTGTCCTAGAGGCCCTCTTTATATGCCCTCTTTATAGAAAAAGAGTTTCTCTTTATGAGATCTCTCGAAAAAGTCACTCCGTCATTTTCGTTTGCCTTGAGTCTAGAGTCGTATAAATAACCACAGCATAACTTCCATTCAAACCACACTTGTGTGTTTTTGGCCTTTCCCATAACAGAGAGAGTTACATGAGGCTTGTCGGCATATATCTGTTAACAGCAAAACACAACCAATCTCATCTATCTTATTATGTTATTCGTCAGAGCTGGCAGAGCTGGGCGCTCGATGTGGCCCATAAGACTCTGTGGTGGGTAAACGACTGTCTTTCGCCTCCCCCCTGCGCGGTGTGGCATCTGCTGAAAAAACACGCACTCACTCGATTCCATGTGGCCCGGCCCGCTTAGGTAATTGCTATTTCAAGGGATTAAGGTGGTTTGTTTGATATCCCCTGTCAGTTTTGCGAAGGACCGTTAGCGTAGAATAAATAAGCGGGGGCAGGCTGATCTGGAGTCAGTTGCAGGCGGTGAGCAGCAGCAACCCCACACTGAGCAGCAAGCTGTGCCACTGCTGGGGAGGCAGGCTTTGAGCTTGTCAACTCATGTTTAACCTGTAAACTGAGAACTTGATAACAACGAGAACAGGGAGGGAGTGAGGAGGAGAGGAGAAGGAGGGAGAAGAAGAGAAGGAGGAGGTTGAGGAGGAGGAGGAGAAAGAGGGAAGGAGAGGGCTCAGAAACAAGAAAGGGGGGCTTTTGTCTGTCAAACTCAAGTCCAGCCCTCTGAGCTTCTCGGGAATTTCAGCTGTATATACTTTTGGCTGCCTTTACCCCTTTTTTTTCCCCTCTCTGTCTCCCCCTCTCCCCTCACATACACGCTTGCTCACAGTGAGCGAGAACGAGAGTGAGAGTGAGTAAGTTAGAGAGAGAGAGAAAGAGAGAAAGGGAGGGAGAATAAGAGTCAGGGAAAGGGGAATAGCAATAGCCCGCAGCTAGACTGCCCAGATTTTTTGTGTCGTTCTGCGCGTGTTCATTCAGTCCTTGGGTGCTTCAGCTGAAGTTGACGCACCTCTGTGCTCCGGAGCTTATAGCTAGTGTATGTATTTTTTTTGTTTAGTTTTTGATTGTTTTCTAATCTGAGGAGCACAGAGAGAAGGAGTGAGAGGAAAAGAGACAGAAAGAGAGAGGGAAAAAGAAAGAGAGGGAAAAAAAGAAAACATTTGTTTTAGACTGCTGAAGCCCAGCTGAAACGAGAGGCACCACTGAGCACACCTTCTCCTTCACGCCACTTCTCGGATTACTCCCGACCTGCACACCTCCAAGAAGGTGTGTGTGTTTGTGTGTGTGTGTGTGTGTGTGAGAGAGAGAGAGAGAGAGAGAGAGTCTCTCTGTGTGTGTGTCCTGTGTGAGGTCCACCCCTCCCCTCGGCTGCCACAGACGTCTCCGTCCTCTCTCCTCTCCTCTCCTCTCCTCTCGTCTCCTCTACTCTCCGGCTCTCTGCTTCTGCCGCAGCAGCAGCAGCAGAATGCAGTGCTAGATTAGATGCACCGGGCTTAAGGATGACCACCGTCTTCTACCAGGTAAGCACAGCCAGGGAAGGAGTGTGTGTGTGTGTGTGTGTGTGTGTGTGTATGTGTGTGTGTGTATGAGTACATAAGGGGGGATCTGCGGTGACAACGCTCACCTCAAATATGCCTGGAATGTTTTTGCCTCTCAGACGACTATCTCTTTATGTATATCTTTGCCCTCTCTAACGGAGGAGTAATGCTGCCCTTGCAGTTGCTCGCGCTGCGCTCTCGTTTGCATGTTCTATGTAAAGACCTGGGGAGCTTGTGCCGTAAACGCTGTCAGATGTGTGTAATGAAGGGGAGAGAAGAGTGTGGTCTGGACCGGGGGTGGGAGGGGGGAGTAGATGGGGGTTGAGATCGTGGGAAGGCTTTGGATGTGCACTGAGATAAAGTTAGAGCCAGGAGTGCTTGACTTTGCATATTTGACAGAGCTGCTTGTCAAAAGTTTTGATGCTGGTGAATGGAAGTGTTAATCTATTAGCATGTTTCAGTAGTGTTGGTGTGACATGGTCCGAGGCTGTTTGAATTTCACCGCATGTTGATAGCCTGGTGGGAGGTCATGTTTGGAGAGCCAGCGGGACATTATTTGAATGTTCCATGCAAATCTGAGAGGGGGACAGGACTGTGCAGCTGACTGCTGCATTACGGTCAGCTGTTAATGTGTGACAACGAGTTCATTGCCCTCGCTCTCAGTCGAGCGGCCTTGACCCTTGGTTCGTGACTGGAAGTGGCGCGTCCTTCCAGCGCCAGCACGCACACGCTTCCCTTCCTCTGGAACGAATGTGTCTGACAGGAGAGCCTCCCACAATGGCTGTTTCCCTAGCAATTGGCCATGTCGTACTTTTCCCACCATTTGACTGGGGCAGACCTGTCTTTGACTTCTTCATAAAGACCCAGTGTCTGCAGTTGGCTTGAGGAACCATCACTCATTCCACATTCCAGTGGTCAGACCTGGTGAACTGGGCAGTATATTAAAAGAGTCCAGGTGTCAGTGACAGGGCTTTTTAGTGGCTCGTGTTTATGGTGTTGCTGTTAGCACATTATTTGGTCACTCGTAGACTCCATTAAATCACTTGATGTCACAGGTAGAGATTAATGACTACGCTGGAGAGTGACATGGGTGTGTATACTTCTGGCCATTTGTAAACAACTAAATCCTCTGGGCTGTTAAGTCACTTGTTAACTTTTCTCCAGCCTGCACATGTGCCATAACTATATAATTGTTAGTCGTTAGGGGGAGTCTATTTTCAGACTGGCTGGACAAGCTTATCTAGATATGGGGCTATCAGCTCAAAAATGCAACCCCATGGTCTGTGACGCGTTGTTTTGGACCTCAGGAGACTCTGGACGCTCCATGTTTACTTGTCTGACCAGAGCGTGGATTTATTACAACCGTGGGAGACTAAGAGCAATTTGTGTTTTTGGCACTTTTGCAGATGTAATTTTGACCAATTTGGATGAAATTGAGGGGAAAAAACAGTAACGTCAAGCACATCGAGAGTATTTATCAAAGTCTTACATAGTCTGGGGGAGAAATCTGTTACATACATTTCTTTTCTCTCCCATGTGATGTCAGCGCATCCCCCAAGTTTTTTCCTTCTTCTAATTCCCCTGGCTCCATTAATTTCACAGCGACTCTCCTCATGTTTGCGACGGCTATTTTTCTCCATTATCATGCTTCACAAAAATTCCACAACGCTTGCCTCACCATCCCCAGAATGCCTTTGAAGAGCCAAGAGAAATGTAAACCAATATGTATGTCTCCGCTCCGACGCTATGTTGCTGTTTGTATGGGAACGGCGCGCATCCTGTTGGCAGCGACCCAGAGGCGCACTCGATCTTTTCTGTGGTAGTGTCGTGGTGCGGCGCGGCGTGGCGTGGTGAAGCGTGGCGGAGGGAGACGTTTTATGCTTCTCCTCCGGCTGGGCCCAGGCATGGCTGCTCAAGTGGAATCAGCTCCGGCGATGTTGTGATGGATACCTCCATGCACATACAGTAAAATCCCCCTAAAGCTTATTGGTGGCGAGGTGGGCGACATAGGGTGCAGTTTAAGAGCGGCTGACGAGTGAGTTATTAGACGGACCCGGCGGCGCAGCGCTCTCTCAGCAGCTGGTATAAAAGTTAGTCCCTGGAGATGCCCAGCAGCCTGGCACATTCTGCTGATGCCCACTGGGTTGGTGGGCATTTGGCCCAAAATAACTGGTCTGGGAGCAGCTGAATGCCTCATATGCATTCTGTGCAAATCAAGTCATACAGTATACACAGTCTTGAAAAGATTGGAGCATCTTGGTCCTATATGTGGACAGGCACATCACTTCTTCTGCCTTGTGTATCAATAGTGGATAACAGCACTAATGAATTTGCCTATTCCTCTCTCTGATCTCTAACAGTCTGATAGGCTGCCTTGGCTTGATTTGGGAAAGAATGGTGGAGGGGCCATGGCGTAATGGGGACTAGAAATCAGCTGTCTCCTCCATCATTATGTTGCCTGGCTCTAATTGTGATTTAGGGGCTTCAGAGATTCTCAGCAAATGCAGCTACACATCCCCCACTCCCCCTTACAGACACACGCATACACACCCATCCACCCACCCCTTCACTCTACGAGTGGGAGAGTGGAATCCGCCGCAGCACAAAGCTTTGTACTGTACTGTGTGGAATTTCGGCGTGATGAATGTCTGTTTAAAGCTCTCCCCCCGTCATGGACGTTCGGGATCATTTCTCCCCCTCCTGGCTGGCCGATGCGCTCGGTGTCAGTGCTGAGCGGGGTTGCCAAATGAATAAATCTGCAGCATGGCTGTGATATTCCTCCTCCTCCTCCTCCTCCTCGTCCTCCTCCTCCTCCTCAGGCCCAGTCCTCAGTGGTTCCTCTTCCCTCGCCGTGTGTGATCCTGTCCCTTGCAGTGGCTTGGGTCACTCAAGAGAGCTGGCCGTGCTCTTCATGCACTAGCTGGTCAAATGGTGGAGTGCTGCAGTACACTCAGTGCAGACACAGCAGTGTCCCAGTCAGTGAGTTCACACTGCATGATCAAGGCTTGTGTTAAAACTGATGTACTTTCTGTCTTCACAGGCTTTCATTAGCTGCTATTTGACCCTTATTTGATTCTTATTTGGTTATTTGGTTCTTATTTTTTGCACTGCCTGAGTTATTTTATTCAACCTTAGATAGAGAAGAGAATTAACAATAGTTTCACTTTGATGAACTATATTGGACGATATTGGTGCTGGTGTACCTTGGTGTACCTTCACGGTATGCAGAATGGTCTGAATGGTTGGTCTTATCACCTAAGTCCAGTTGTAGCAGCATTATCCTGTCAGAGTGTACCTTGAAATAAGACAGCCCGGCCCTCCCCTGCTGAGGTCAGTTGTGAAAATGGATTCAAGATGCCCACATTCCCACGTGATAAGCAGTGTGAAGTGGAAAAAAATGCTGTTGCGCCAGGTGACAAAACGTTGATAAGATAACAGCTGAGATGTTCAGAGTGACTGGTGGGGCAACTGGATGCGTCTTATTGCTATGGCACACAATTTGACAAGGTCAGGGCAAATTAGCGCTCCTGCCCACCCGGGGTGAGAGGGCATCGGCCTGCTCTTCACCACCAGCTTACACCCCTGCAGAAGCACCCCCTCCCTTTCCCAGTACCCCATAAAACAGAGGATGCAGGGTGCTGACGGAGGCAGGAACATGTGCCACGGACATTCCTGTGTACGAGCGTGCGGCCTCAGCACTGTCAAACGTCAGGGTTATGAGATTTAAGACCCCCCTACCTCCCGACCACCCCTACCCCCCAATCCCCCTCCCACCTCTCCATCCCTCCCTGCGCTCCATCCCCCTGCTGCATCCCCAGAGCTCCAGACAAACGAGCGAGCAAGCGAGCTAGCGGCCGGCCAGCCGACTGGCTCCAAGACACGCACCGGCTGTGGCGGTTGTTTATTGCTGCTGTTTGGCGGATGGCACACAGTAGACCCAGTCACTGATGAAGTGTTGGGTGGAAGTGGAAACAGTAGAGGAAAAACAGAAAATGGCAAACACGAGGGCAGATAAATTGA
The DNA here is from genome assembly GCA_036025975.1 of Nematalosa erebi. Classification (NCBI taxonomy): domain Eukaryota; kingdom Metazoa; phylum Chordata; class Actinopteri; order Clupeiformes; family Clupeidae; genus Nematalosa; species Nematalosa erebi. Next base: position 21,165 of record JAVQKI010398547.1, read on the forward strand.
AAACAGCCAGCTGAATACAAATGAGGCCTTTACTTCCAGAGACAGGGAGAGAGGGTGAGTGAAGAGGGAGAGAGAGAGAGAGAGAGAGAGAGAGAGAGAGAGAGAGAGAGAGAGAGAGAGAGGGCATGGTTGGCGGTTTCGATGTTTTATTGCAGCGGATCAGAGGGCCCTGGCCAGAAGGAAATGGTGCCACACAGCCTAACACCACCATGGCTAAAAACAACAACAGTAAAAACAAGAATTACACTCAATTCCGCTGTTTACTCATGAAATTGTCCCCAAACTAGAAGTGTCGGGCCTTAGAAAAGTAGCACATGTGTGACTCCCACAAGTGCTATTTTGCACTCTGACTTGGCATAATTGCACCTTCCATACAGTCGTTTCATGTCCGGCTGATAAACGGCAGCTGAGAAAAATATCAATGCAGTGTATCTGGCGGTCTGCTCAGAGGGGTCTCTTTAATGTTAATGCTGTACAGTTAGCTTTGTTATCGCCACAAGTAGAGTTCTTACCTTCAGAGGCAGCTGAAGGTAATTCAGATGTGGGAGAGGATCAGATATCTTGGCAAAGCGTTGCTTTAAAGAGGCCTGGCACTCTCAGGAGTCGCTAAAAGCCCCAAAGGAAACCATTTGGAGGTGAATTAGTGAAAACATCCTGCATTTCATTTAGGGCAAATATGGCCACGGGGCTTCTCCGTCACCTAGACTAGGGTCACTTTGACCTTGATGAATTTTATGAATGTGACCTGAACTGTTTATGGAGAGAAAAAAGTGCACTCACTTGCATGTACAAGGACAAGTGGAAGCAATGATGCATACACACACACATACACACTCACACACACACTCTCATACATCCCCACAGCGTACACACACACACACACTCATGCATCCACAGAGCGCACACGTACTCATACATACACATACATTTTCACAGCATACACACATACACACACTCAAACATCCACACAGAGTACACACACACACAAACCCATACATCCTCACAGCATACATACATGCATACACACTCATACATCCAAGCACAGCGTACGCACACACACACACACACACACACACACTCATACATCCACACAGCGTACACACATACACACACACTCAAGCATACAAGATAGCTCATTCCACTCCATTTCTAACTTATAAGAACTTATAACCCAAATGGTTTGTGGTTGAGGCATTTCAACTACAGTAGTTTCTCGCATGGGCCCAATTCAGATCTTGGCATCCGTAATTGCAATGACTGACGTCATCATTCATATTTCCCCCAGTAAAGGTTTTGGAGGAGAAATTGGGGATAACCACAGAGTGGGCCAAGCTATGTGTTCCCCATACACCCCCGTCCCCCGTCCCCCCCCCCCGTCCCCCGTCCCCAACTCCCAAAGTCAAACATCAGTCTACAACCCACCCACCAATTCTCAAGTGGAGCCTGACCTATGGACCACTGCCTGTAACCCTGATCATGTTATCCGTGGAGCCAGAGGCTTGCTCTGATTTGGAGACCAAAGGCCTATCAAGACGGGGATTGAAATGGCACACGGTGCCAACGCTACAGGCTGAGGCAATGGTGGAATGTATAATGTGCCTTAATGGGGAACATTGGGTTGTGACTTTTAATGATGGCGGAAATTTTCAAAATTGCTGCATGCAATCAAGTTGCCTGGTTTCTCTCACAGAAAGGAGGTTTTATAGACTAATGGTTGCTGTTGGAAACACAAGGGAGGGGGGAAACAAAACACCCATTTCAGCCCCTATGCTAATTCTCTTCTCCCGTGGTCTTTGACGTGGGGGTTTTTTGTATGTGTGTGTGCGTTTTTGTGTTTGTGTGTTTAAGTATGTGTGTATATGAGTGAGTGTGTTTTGGGTGGGGGTGGGGGTGGGGGGGTGGTGATGGTGGTGCGGGGGTTACATTTGCGGCTATGAGGAGTATTGTCCCCAGTAATTACTTTGAAATAGCAGGCGAGGAGACTGCCAGTCTTGTCAGAATCGATCAGCCGCGTGTTCTCTGTCTCTCCCCACATCCCACCACCACCAGTGTGGAATGATGTCACAGTGGCCCACTGAGGTCAGTGTGGGTTTTAGAGGAATCTGGAGCCGCTTTTGCATCAGCACACTGGAATACAGTGAACATGCCTTTTCTCTCTGGCTGACTCACTGTGCTATGTAATGGACTATAGGAGAGGAGGGACTGACAGTGACTGGAAAGCCTGTTTTTTGCAAGAGGAATCTCCCTTGTGGAGCTTTGGTTGTTTTTTATTTAGGGGTGGGTGGGCTTTGAGCTGGCCCCTGCTTTGTAATATTCAACAGTGGAGTGCCATCCATCTTTATGGTGAGGACAGGAGGCTGACTGGCATCCCTCTCGAGTTCCAGTCGGGCACGGCTCATGTTGGTGCCTTGTTCGCTTAACACGGAATAGCACAAACAGTGTCTGTGTCACTTAGTGTCAAAAAACGAGCGGCTCTACGCTCCACCAGCGTCTTGTTTGTCAGGCCACTTTTAGATTAGTCAACAACAGCGGCGCTCCAGAAACATCCTGTTTGTGCTTGTTTGTGTCGCGCCGTGTTGACAGTGCACGGCTGACCCTGTGCGTTGTTTGTTATCACACCTGAACACCTGGGGTAAACACTATCCTCTCTCACACTCCCCCATCCCCCTACCACCCCCCCCCCCCCCCCCCCCCCAACCCCTGTGGTTAACACATCAGCAAAACCATGCAGCGTTGTGTTGAGAAGAACCCACCGAGTCCTTGCTGCCAGATCCGCACCAGGACTCGAAAAAATGAAGAATCTGTCA
>JAVQKI010398579.1:0-10901 GCA_036025975.1 Nematalosa erebi
GAATAAAAAATTCAAGCATAATATTAACAAAAATAATAAAAATAATATTGGTTAAATATTTGACAACAACAATAAGGCTCATTTTAGTCTCTTTTGGACCTACACAACTCACTCCACTGGCCTCCTCTTCAACAGCTTGTGCTAAAATGTCTGTACGAGTTCAACACGTTTTGTGCTACCTATGGATCAAAACTGTGCAAACTAAAAGCTGACTGAAATGTTTCCCAAGTTTCAGTGAAAATAAAATGGATCTATTTCAGTCTGGTAAAAAATATTAGCTTTGTGTTTATATATTATCTTCTTAAATTGGATTCTTGGATATGCTTAGGTGCTCTTGGCCCATTAGGATCACCACCTACTGTAATATAATTGTACAAAATATTTTAAGACTTGGAATCAGAGTGAAAATCCATAATATAATATAATGTCAATTGGTGTCTCTGTCTTAGTCGTTTAACACTTGAATGTCTTGGCTTTCTATGACTGAGAGGCAGTCTGACGCATAACTTGTGCATCTTTATAGATTTTGCACTTCCTCACTTCAAAGGGACATTTCAGAGAGGAAAGGACTGCAGGCTCTTAAATCTCCTGGCTGGTCTGCAGATGAAGGAATGTCAAAAAGGGAAACTATGATGAGGTTCCCTTTCAGTAATCCTTTGAAAATGCAAACCATTACAACACAATTGAAAAACAATGTGTTAGTGTCAATCCAGGATGGTTCCATTGAGGGGTTTATAATAGTCTGTCTTATACAAGCCATCACATTTAACTCTTTGCGGCATACACACAATATAAGCAGCATGTTGTGATTAAAAGGAAACAAACTAAAATGGTGAAACTACCCACAGGAACAAATTGGCCAGATAATGACCCCTCCGTTTATGAACACGAGAGATTGTTTGTGTACACCAGGTTTCAGATCTGTCTTTAAAATTGCAACAAAGCATTATCCTTTTGTTGGTAATGTGCTGTATGCTCAAACAACCATATGACACCACCAATCCTCTCCCACCATTTTTCGACAGAGACACTTGTATGTTTCCAAACTTGAATTGCTCTTCGAGGCACTGAAGGTAGAAGATCTGCTTCAGTATTGGTACTGTAACTAGTGGATGTTTCTGATGGCGTTGTCATTCTCCAGATGATTCACAATCAAAGTCCTTCTTTCAGCTGTGGCTGTCTCCTCTGTCAGCTGAGTGCTAGGAAGATTGGTCTGTCTGATCTGAAACCATTCAACTCCATTGGCAAAAACAGTTTGGATGTACTGTCACTCCAATTGAAGATGCAGCAATTTTTTCAGGCTTTGAACTGTTTGTATTGATAATTACTTGTTTTGAGGATTTTTTTTCATAGGTTTTCTTTCTCCACTATTCTTTTTTTATATATAAAATTGATCACAACATTTTATAGGATACTTGAACACTGAGGTAATAGTTTGCAGTGTGACACATGACATCCCAGATCCAGTCCTTCCAGGCAGTTCCTGAGAGTACATGTGTTGTTGACGCTTTTTTATTTTCTATTTTTCATCTTTTTTTCTTTTTTTTATTCATTTTTTTATTTTCTTGTTGTTATTTTGAATTCCAAATGATGTCAATGATGTTTCACTAATCATTCTTGCTGTACTGACATCAGTCATTGGTTTTTGGTAAAGTTAATTATTTACTGTGGCTTTCTCAAGTGTTGTTTCATTAGTCCGGTGGACCACTGGGATCTTAGCTGATGGCAATCCTCCCTCTCTCTTATGTTGCATAATGGTCAAAACTTCCCAGGTACTCAATGCCAGCTTGGTAGCAGAAGCGATATTCATCCTGCAGTAAACAGAAATCATTAAAAAGTGGTGCACAATTTACATTTAAATTCATGTAAAAATAATAAACAGATGTGTTTCTAGATGGTCAGAGAACAGCTTACTGGTTTACGAGGTGTGTTTACTGTTAGTATACTTGGTCTTGTGGGGTATTTTCAAAAACGACCATTATTTTGATCATCTTAATATGAGAGTATTTTACCTCGGTCTGCACCATGGCGGGCCTTTGTGTTCGCAGCATTTTGACAGTTTGGAAGATGTCCACAGCACCTTCGTAGCGCATCCTCTCCAGCACAATACTGAGGGTGATGAAGACACCGGTGCGGCCCACTCCCGCACTGCCACAGAGACGGTAGGGAAAATGGTGGTTAAAACCACAGTCCATTATCAGGTGCTCCACTAAAGCTGGTGCTTAAAGCACTAATAGCCCTGGCTGCATCCTTGACTGCAATGAGTAATGGCATGAAATGTGCATTTCATTATCTAGTCCAGATATACAATAGATATCTTGCCCGTACTTGTTACAGAGCTTGTTCTCAAAAAGACCTGCAATGACCTCTCTCCACACATGGCCACCCATGCACAGACAGTCAAACACGCACACGGATACACACACACACACACACACACACACACATACACACACGCACACACACACACTACCTGCCATAATGTTTTAATATCACTGACCTGCAGTGGACTGTGATGGGGCCATCTTGTCCAAACTGCTCCTTGGTTTTGTGCACCTGTCCGATGAAATCAATGAAACCCTCTCCAGACTTTGGCACTCCCTGCTCAGGCCAGTCAGTGAATTGAAACTGTCGCACTGTCCTGGACTGCCCATCCTGAAATACAAGATGGTCAAAACAGAGAAGGTCATAGGCTACACTGACAAACAAATAAAATGACCCATCCCTCCTTTGTAAGATTCTTTTTTTTGAACAACAGGTGTTTTCTCAAGTGTCCCTGCTGCTTGCTTCATTATTTCTGCTTTATTATTACATATCTGATATGGAGAACTCTGGTCCAGATATACAGTGGTCCAGATATACAGGTCTTGATATACAGTGGTAATCCAGCAGCTGCTGGTGGTGGTGGTTGGGGAGGGCAGATTGTGATTATGTGGTGAAGTATGAGGAAGACAGACAGTTCTGCTCACCCTTGCATCGGTGACCTTGAACTCTCTCAGGATGTACTGAGGCATGTTGTACTCAGCCATGGGGTCCACCACAAAGTACTGGTAGCGGGCAGAGCGCTCAGCCGGCCAATACTGATGGCACTTCTCCTATGGGTTGAGAAAAACATTGGCTCAATGACATGTATAAGGATATTAAAGACAAATATAGTGATAATGAAATTACTTTTTTTATAGAATAACTTTGTGTCTAAAATTTAGAATTCAGTATCAGGATGTTTTTTTTAGGTACATTTTTGAAGGCTAACTCACCCGGCCCATTTCCCTCAGTTTGGTCAACATCACCACGATAGTGGAGTTGTGCTCCCATAACATTCTCCAGAAATCTTCAGTTGTCTCAGCCAGTGGACCTTGAGTGGCAATATAGGCTCTCTGTTGCCTGTAGTAACACAGACAGTGGCACTCATTCAGCAATACTCTCTGGGCTTTTAAAATGCAACTGTGAAGCATGAAAGTGTCTGGTTTTTTTTCGGTTTGTTTTTTCTTGAGTAGTCTGCAGGCCTTAAATGCAACATTAGAAAAAGCTGCTGATAAACCTAAATAAAAAACTGCGCTGCAAACCCACAGAGCCATTTATCAAGCTGAGGAAACTTGGCCAGACACCAGGTGTGCCTTACAACTTTGTCCCCATTCATTCCTCCTCTCTTAATGTGCTTCTGCCCTTGCCAGTTAACCTCTGCTGTCCTTAAGGACTCTTATCTCTGTGCTCAGAAAGCCCAGTGCCTCTAAGGGTGCCAGCCCTACATGGAGTCAGTAAACCAGACCCACCCTTAGACAGCCTACTGCTTCTTCTTCCTCTCTTGTCTTTGAGGAAGAACATGCATCCATCATATTTATAGGGGTGTCTTGGTTTAGAGCTAAATCTGTCATGGATGTTACATAATGTGCCTTACATTCCATTTGTACTGTGTTATTTCTGTTGTGCTTTAGAATGCCCCTATCGTTCTTCTCATAACACATTGTGGCATTTATAGCTTAACAAAAACCCAAAACAACCCAACCGACCTGTATCCATCGATGTAACTGGCGTTGATATAGTCAGAGCCCTCGAGGCCTCTAATTGGCTGTAGGCACACACGGGTGGTTTCATAGGGCATGATGTTGACCAGGCGGTTCTTGAACTTGTTGCATGGGAGATTGGCACTGACAAACCTGGACGTGTGAGCTTTAGTGTTGGCCAATCGCTGAGGAGAACAAGGAGCAACAGACACTTAAGGAAGCAAAATGAGACATAAAAGTTGTTGTAGAGATACGCACTAAATCAAACCTGTCCTCTATAGGTTAGACATAGATTTCTCATTTTCATTAATTTAGCAAATATAAAGTTTTATAAATAAAATGATTACACAAAATGATTCACATGATTTTTATGTGGAATTCCAATATCAATCTGTAGGTCAAATAAACTTTATATATTTAGCCTTAGCTAAGCTTTTCTTAAATAAAACTTAAATAAAAAATGGACATTGGCAGAGGAGTAGTGGGGACTTTTTTAGTGGGAGTGCAGAACATAATGTTATAAATAAATGGCAAATATTTCTAAAGTGAGAAATAGCCCACATAAATATATCTGTTCCATGAAGAGGGGGGACTCCATACCCCTGCGTCCAACGCTCACTACACCCCTGCAAAATGGTGGGTGGTTAGCTCTCTGTTTCAAACTGCTTTTGCGTGTGTCTGTGGCCATACCTTGAACTCCAGCTCCATGCCCGTGACGTGCTCCCCGGCCTCCACCTGCTCCAGCTTCTGGATGTAAGTGTAGAGGGAGCGGGCAGCCACCTCTGTGTTGCCGCAGGTCACCGCCTCCAGAAGGGCCTCGTGGATGAAGCCGTACTGGTCCTCCGTCTGCACCATGTAGTTGCGCTGTGAGCGCATCAGGGTTACGTGCCCGTACACGTCCACTGTGCGTTCATGCTTGATCCTTTCCAGCATGGCATCGATAACGATAAAGCAGCCGGTCCGACCCACACCAGCACTACACCAGAAATACAACGCAGAGAATAAAGGGAAGAAGATCCATTATCATTGTGGATGATCCCCATCTCTGTGCCACAACAACCTGCTTCATATTTAAGAACTCTTTTTCACATTAATACACTCATTCATGATTATAATACAACTTCCTGATTCACTTGATGGTATTTAAAATGATTTTAAAGGGAATGTTTGGATTAGACAGACATAGTTCACCAGGATCCAATGACATGTACTGGCAGCACGGATTAAATTGTTTTTGAATGGAATGCCTCTGGCCCTAATCCCAGCCCAAAAGGATGGACCTGAAATTGCTAAACTGTGTGTAAAACAGTCCCCTGCTAATCTCTCAGAGACACAGTAGGGTGGGGTGTTTCACATGGCCCCCGCTGACCTGCAGTGGACGATCACAGGGCCTGCATCTGGGGGGTTGCAGGCCTTCACCCTTCTGAGGAAGGCCAGGAATGGAGTGGGGTACTCGGGCACCCCATGGTCGGGCCAGGCGGTAAACTGGAACTGACGGACCTCTCTCCTCTCATTGGTGCCATTCTGCGGAGTGGAGATTGCCACAAAGTGGCTGTCACTTGCTGCTGGCCATTGTATGACAGATGGATTTGCAAATCAGGGCAAAATCATTGTGTCGGATTATTGTAAAGCACAATAATCCATTTAGGCAGCATGCCATCCATGCTGATTTCAATGTGTGCTCGAGGTCATGGGTCTGTGTTTGACTTGTGTCAGATGTCGTCAGTGAAAACAATATTTCAAGTAGTGCATTAGACCACAGTTTAAAGCCATGACTAGAGGCTAATGTTGCATGTGAGCACTGTGTGTGTGTGTGTGTGTGTGTGTGTGTGTGTGTGTGTGTGTGTGTATGCGCTTTGTGCAAATATGGTCACTATTCAGTGCTGACAAAGACATGCTTTAAGAGTAGGCACAGATTAAGAGGAGACAGCAGGGGAAAGAACAGAGCTGAGAGCTACAGAGAAGACAGAGCAAAATAGTGAGCATCAGGTAGACAGGCACAGGTACCTTGTGCAGAGAGAACGTGCGCACACAGAAGGTGGCCAGTTCCATCGTGTCTAGCAGAGTGACCTGAATCATTCCATAGGTGTCTGTCCCACGACTGGGCCAGTACTGGTCACATTTTATCTACAAATAAAAACCCCATCACCACAACCGTCATAAACCAATAATCATAAAATCGTATTTCCTCAAGATCACCTTATTCGTAATTGCATTAACTTAAGTAACATTGGTCTATAATCAGAGCAAGGCAAAATTACCATATTTCATAAATGCACAGCCTTAAATAGAATAAAACCTTGAGTTAAAAATTTGGAAGTAGCCCCAACTATGTGTTTATCTCTTGGGTATTCTTTGGTCAGATGTATCTGTATAAGTGATAGACTTTAATTTTGTAGCAGTAGAAGTAACCCCAACCTTCATCGCCTTCTAAATTACAAGCATCTACCAGCTCTGCTTTGACTGCAAATGTGTAGTCTACCATGATAATAACTGTTATCACATCTCAAAGCAGTAATTGTGTGAGTCTGAGTGCCAGGGGGTTGTGTGGGCCTCACCCGTGACTTCTCCTCCAGTCTGGTCATCATGACAACCGATGCAGCCCGCTGCTCCCACACCATCCTCCAGAAGTCGCCGAAGCTCTCTGGAAGCGGGCCCTGTGTGGCGATGTAAGCATTCTGCTTACGGTAGCCATCAATGTAATTTGCGTTGATATAATCACTCCCCATGATGCCTGAAAAGCAAATTACATACATACTTGTTGTCATGTCAGTATGTTAGGATGTTATTGTTTCATTAGGCATTATCATTGCAAATTTAATCAAAATACATGACATAATATATAGAGTATGAATGTATTCATGTACATTATTTGCATGTACATATAAGTAATTACAGTAAACAGTCATTGCTTGTGTTATCTGGTTCTCATGGGACTTTGGAGAGCTGATGGCACCATCCAACTCAATAGATGCAATCTGAGTAGTTCTGCCTTCAGACATGCATTGATTAGTGGAGAAAAAGAATCAGCTGATGAGATGGCTGACTGGAGCCTGGCTGCTGGGCCCCAGACTCACCTTCAATGGGTACCAGAATGACTCGTGTGTGGTCGTACGCTATGACGTTGGCGTAGCGGTTCTTGGGCTTGTTGACCTCCAGGTTGGAGTGCTCCCAGGTGAACTGCTGGCCCGGATCGACTGACTGGAAAAAAAAAAAAGAAAAGAGTACAGAAAGTCAAAATTGGAAATGTGAATATTAGATATCAGGCTGGTCAAGAAATAAGCAAAAAAGCAAAAGGATTCCCCAAATGCAACACAAAATCATTCTTTAGCATGCAGACATTTATTCCCTTCCTAATAGAAACCACCAGAGAGACTATTATTCCAGGATTACGAAGGATCAGTATTTTGCACTGACATAAAGTAGCATTAAGATCAATAAAATATAGCATTCTTTAAACATGCCCTGTGAGCATGATTCTTCAGCAGGCCTAATTAAGAGTGGATTAGCGGTGGCTGCCGCGGCGTGGCCAGCGTGCCGGAGAGAGAGAGACATAGCCTGGGCTGGGCTGCTGCGGCTGAAGGTGACCTTGCCAAAGGCCAGCCTCTCGCTTACTCACCTCGTACTCCTGGGAGAGCCTAAGGTTGTCGTTGGCCTTCAGCAGCTCCGTGTGCTCTGCCAGGTCGGAGATGGGAATGGGGGGGTGACTCATCATACCTGTGCAGGGGCCAAGGGTCGGGGGTGGGAGTGGGGTGGTGGGGTTATTCCAGGGAAAGAGAGAGGGGGGAAAGAAGAGTAATTTAAAGGGCATTCCTTTCCCCAAAACAAAAGAGGTGGGATAACAAACCCTTAAGTTAAGCACAGTCATGAGACATCTGAGTTAGTCAGAGATGCAGAGGACCCAGTGCTTCGCTGCGCAGTGGGTGGGATCCTTATATATTTATTTCTACTCTCTCTGCTGACAGATTTAGACTGCAGGCAGGTGTGATCTTGCAGCTTTTTGTGACTCATAATGACTGGGTTCCCGCGAGGCAGGCGTCCCTTTGATTCCCCGGCCCGTGGAGCCGCTGGGGAGACATGGCGGGAGCGCAGCGCCTCTCCGCGATGAAGCCCAGATTCCTGCTAAATGACGTCAGCTGCCCTCAGCTTGAAGCTGCGGTAATTGCCGCCCTCCTGCAGAAGTAGGGGCCAATTGTGCCATGAGCCTGACACTCCTACCCCAAAGCAATGGTTTAGGCTTGCCAACTGTAGTATTGTGCACTTCTGCCCAGTATTAATTAATGGGGGAGGGTAAACAATAAAGGTCATTCTTCATAAATAAGGCAAAGTGACTGCAATCCTGCTAGCATGGTTGCTTTAGCTGTTTGCCTCAGCATTTTTCTCAGGGGCTACAGGCTGGTGAAGGGGAGCCAACTGACCTGAAAGGTCTTACTTCATTTTCTGTGACATGTTCCTTGGGGCTACAAGGTCATGCACCCTCTCCATGCATAGAATGTGTGACTACGTAGGGCACATGTGTTCATGAGTGTGTGTGTGTGTGTGTGTTTTTGTTTGTTTGTGTGATAGTCAGTGTGTGTGTGTGTGTGTGTTTATTTGTTTGTGGTAGTGTGTGTGTGTGTGTGTGTGTGTGTGTGTGTGAGAGAGAGAGAGAGAGAGAGAGATAGAGAGATAGAGAGAGAGACATGCCTGGAGTCTGGAAGTTGATGCGTCTCATCTCCACTGGATCTGTAGGGTGGTGTGCCATCATCTCAGCATTGTTTAACAAGCACTTTGTGCCCGGCTCTGAATCCTTTCGTTTGCTAATACGTCACAAAAGCAAAACATGCATTGCCACATGAAGAATCCACAGAAGTAAATAAAAAACACAGAACTGAACATCTTGCAATTAAAAGTCAGTCTAAGAATAGTGTCTTAGAGTGTCTCCATTTGAAGTTTGAAATCTATGTTATTTTTAGAAAAATAATAAGTAGCTATAATCTCCAATTACTAATAAGAGGCCATCTTAGTGTCCTACCTGTCTGGCTTACTGCTCCAGGAACAACAGGAGGCAGAGGAGGGTGTGTAAATAAAGAATGAGGCAAAGAGAGACAGACCAGACACCAAGAGTGGGAGGCACAGGGAGAGGTGAAAGATGGAGTGAGAAGGGGGGGGGTGGGGGGGGGGCGGGGGGGTGAAGGATGACCAGGGGGAAAAAAACGCAGAAGAGAGAAAGAGAGATCAATATTTTGCATTTGTATGCACAGGCTACATGACACCCCCTTGCAGATAGCAGCACTCTTCATTGGGGACAGTTTAATGCTAACCCTCCAGGGGACAACAGTGTTCCGGGCTAAATGGAGAGGGGGGCCAGGAAATATCAGGCCCAAGGGCGGATTTATCTGCCAACAAGAGGCTGATACATCCCGCTGCAATGGCTGCTCTTACACCAAGGTCACACCATCAATTTAGCTGCTGGAAATCTCTTATGCAGAGACATGCTCTCTCCAAAATGGCCGCTAGCCGAGACACAGTGGGAACCCTGATCTCCTTGGCCAATATGAATTGTTCCAACCTATACACTTTATGCAAGGGAGAAAGAGGGGGGCAAACAAAGACACATGCAGCTCTTCAATCTGTCTGGGCAGTCTGAATTCCCCCCGCCAGCAGTATCTAATGCTCTTGAGTGACAGTGAGTGACTAAACTGCTGCATCAATTAGCCGGCACTCACTTCTTGTAGAGCAGAATGGCAATGACGATGCAGATGATGAAGACCACGGCGAGGACGGGGCCCACCACCCAGATGAGCCCGTCACTGGCGTCCAGAGGCTGAGGGTCCGAGTCTGGGGCCATCACATGCTCGGAGTATTCACTGGCCACAAACATCTTCTGAAAGCATAAAGGCAGAGCATGATGCCCAACACTAATTAAAATAGTTTGGCCTCTATAAACCACTGTAGAGGATTAGATAATATTGGAGGTTTACAAAGTATCAGGCCCTCAGATTATACACTATCTTCATGTATGAATTGTTGCAGCAAAGCATGACCTGTTGGAGCAGCTGTTTCAAGCAGTGCTGTTTTCTTAACAATCTTGTGTGAGCTCCTATCAATGACATCAAATCCCTCCTATTTGATTCTGTCTCTTAAATAAAAAACAGCTCTGTCAACCTGCTCTCATCTCATTTGCTTACGCTTCTGCTTACTGAAGATAAATATGCTCCCTTCTTTGGGCTGCCTTGTCTCTTTCGCTTATCTAACTCAATTTGCTGCTGTCAACAGAAAATGGCTGAGTGGAATGTAGCATACATGAATCCGGTGGGAAGAGTCTCCTCGTCCTCTTACCCCAGTGGTGTCATTGAGCTCGGCCAGGATGAAGAAGACGTACTCCTGACCCGCCTCCAGGGCGCGGTTCTCGAAGCCGCCATACTCCAGCTGGTCTCCGAGAGTGAAGAAGGCCGGCAAGGTGGCGGGGGAGAAGCGTGCCGTGATGTAGGCCCGACGGAGGTCCACCTGCCTCTGGCGTGGGTCCAGCTGCTTCTGACTTATGTCCTTTAACAGCTGAAGAGCAGGGAAACCACAAGAGCACACAGGTTTCACATGACAGTCGACACAACAGTCACATGTCACTATACACCCGTCAGACCTGTTTTTGAAGACACTGGCAGTCATGATTAGATTAAGATAAAACATTATATATCAAGAAGGGTTGGATTTCCTAAATATTTGAATCTGAATTTGAAGAAGATGCTCAGTGGTTCTAGAGACTCTAGCCAAATGGAAAAATGGCAAACTGTAATACATGCATGTTTTTAGAGCATTTGAAATGTCTTAAGCAGGGGAGTAGTGGTAAAAAAAGGTGGTTAAATGATAACATCTGTGTGCACTTCTTACGAAATTGACAATAATCAATTGTCAAAT
>JAVQKI010398626.1:0-10964 GCA_036025975.1 Nematalosa erebi
GGGAGGAACAGAAAGAAAGAAAGAAAGAAAGAAAGAAAGAAAGGAAAAAAAGAAAGAGTGCAGATCCAAGTTACACAGTGGGATGAAAGAGAAGCCTTCAGCGGCAAGGGCGCAGGACCAAAGCTGTGGGAAGGGAAGGGAAGTCAGGGGGGTTTTGGGGGTGGGTGTGTGTGTGTGTGTGTGGGGGGGGGGGTGCTGAGGGCACTGGGTTGTGTAACACACTGAAGAAATATGCTCTTTTCCCCCCGACTGTAAGCCTTTTTTATTAAAATTTTGTGCGATCCCTGAGGCAGACAGTAACCAGATGGAGGCCAAACATCCAACATGAGGGCTCCAGTTTAGAAACAGGGCAGTGGTGGGTGACCCGGCTGCTCTTGCCCAACATTTCTGGAGGCCATGTGTGTCACGCTAGTCATATACCTGCGACCACACATTAAATATAGACATAAAGTCATCCATGCTTTGTGGCAGATGCACAGAAGTAATTCTTCATACGTGAACAGACTAATGCAGCTGGGCACTAACCTTGCCCTTTACTTGGTAAAGAAACTCCCTAAAGATTAGCACTACATGAACTGTTGGACAGGTCTGACACCGCTGCATTACAATCGCCTGGGGCTGTGTTTATGAAAATGGGCAGCCAAAAGACTAAAGCAAACATAACGTAGCCCTATCAAACCATCTACAGTGTCCCAGCACTGGAAGAACATATAATTGTTTTGGTCACTGTACTACACAATATGTCTTCTCTTTTTCCAATGGAGTCACTGAGGTGCATGCCAGTTGTAACTTGCTGAAAGAATGCTGTTAGTCCAACCTGATTTATTCTTACCCCAGCAATCAGCTGTGAATAGGCTAGGCTAGGCTAGGCTAATTTAGGCCCCATTAGTTCCATTAAGTGCATTGCTATGAGAGGCAGCAGCAGCAGGAAATGACAAAATCAGTGATGGAAACATGATGATACTCCCAGTAGGCTATTTCCCAGAGTTCTTATCAGCACAGAGCTCGGAGGAATGCGCTAGCCTATCAGCTAGCAAATACAAGAAAAAAAGACGCTGAGCCAAAGTATGACCTGGGTGATTTTAAGGACACCAGTTTTGAAATGGTGTGTGTGTGTGTATGTGCATGAGTGTATGATTGAGAGAGAAGGACAGAGAAAGACAGGGGACCACAGGAGATAAGTTAGCGGAGCAGAAATGACCCAGATACCTCTGGAAGTTTTGGGTGCCAGCAGGAGGCAAGCTCAGCTATGGAAAGTTTTGGAGGTCTGCTTTGTGTTCAGCCAAAGCTTGTAATTACTGCCAAACAATTGCTGCTTGTTTAGCACTTAAAACAGCAAAGGGAGATGACCTGTGGCACCGTCTCAGCCCAGGGGGCTGAGGGGGAAGAGTGTGTGAAAGAGTGTCTTTTCACACGCTGAGCTATGCCAAGAAATACTCACACAACCTACAGAAAGATAAAAAAGAAAAAAAAAAAAGAAAAAAAAAATACTACGATACATTAGGGACATGCCATTGGCACTTACTTGGAAAGCGATACGCCCCCAGCTTTTCCAATGAGCTCTTCGTGATGCAGCACTGCCTCATTCCAGGGAATGTTGAGGAATTTCAGCAGTGTCCGCATCCACTTCTCCGGGTGCAGGACCAGCTGCTCATAGTGCACGGGCAGGCACTTGTCTGAAACCTCCAGGCACTGCGTGTACATAGTCTCTATGGCCCGGTTCCACTTGGTGAGGCAGTCCCGGTAGCTGCCCAGGTCGAAACCTGCTATGGTCACTTTGCGGGAAATCATGGAGTGGACGGAGGCACGTCCATCGCGGATCATAAGGATGAACTTGGCATGAGGAAAGATCTTGGCCAGGTAGGATAGGGACTTGAGGGCGAAGGGGTCTTTGTTGCAGAGGAAAGCGGCCGGCTCGCCGTGCTTGACGATGATCTCCAGCAGGAAGGCCTGCATGGCTGAGTCCAGCACCTCGTCAGTGACGCCTGCCTCGTCTAGCCGCATCTTCTCGCGGCCCGAGCGGCTCCACATCTGCTTCATGGCCAGGATGCGGGGGATGACGCGGGTCTCCTCACCGCAGCGCACCTCCGGGTGGGCGTCTAGCATGGCGCGCATGAGTGTGGTACCGCTACGCGGCACCCCGCCGATGAAGATGAGTGGCATGTCCTTGTTGTAGACGAAAGGGCTGCTAAGGTTCTGGCCCGTGCGCAGTGTGGCACGCAGGCTGCTGCCCAACACCAGTGGCTGACTGCCACTACGCTCCTCGATGCGGTGGTGGCACTCCATGGCATGGCGGCCAAGGTAGAAGACGGTGACCGAACTGATCACCAGGCAGGCCACCAGCAGGTTCTGCTTGAGTTTGCCGATCATCTCGTGGGGGGACAGCGGTGGAGAGGAGGGACCCGAGGAGAGGAGAAGGATAGAAGGAGCCAGTAGAGCTGCAGGAGGGAGAGGGGGTGGGTGGGTGGTGCGGGTGATGGGTGCCAGGGATAGGGGTATGAAAGAGGGGAGGGGGAGGGGAGAGGTGCGAACCCGTTGTTCAGGGCTGGCTGTCAGTGGACAAGTGGAGAGAGGGGGTGGTGGTATAGGTGGTAGTGGTGGTGGCGTTCAGCGCTCGTTGAGTACCCAGCTCCATGAGGCCTGTGAAAGAAACAGAAATGACATTTTAATTGTAAGCCATGTCTACCGCACACTCACTCGCATTTGATTGGTGGCAAAGAATTACAACAATGAGTGAGGGCTGTCTTCTTTCACCCATGGCATTATAGAGACGTTTCTGTCAACTTGTGGTCGTCTTTTTGGTTAACACAAAATTTCAATGTTCTACAGTTATGGAAAAACAGGTTGTCGTATTGATGCAGTTAGTCTGTCAAAAACAGGACGAGACCATGTGCCTAACACTAGCTAAATAATGCTCCAAATCCCCTTCATCCACTCATACACTCTAATTACAACAATTCACAGTTCCATCTGAATTGCCTATTCATCAAAAGAGCGACAATACAATGACTATTAAACACAAGGTTAGCATCAAAAAATGGCCTTGTCACAACAAATACAATTGCATAGTGGAATACAAATGACTCCAGGAAAAGATATAAACTGTGAAACCAGAGATTTTACATCTTCAGCATTTTGAATAGTAGGCATAATTTGATTCATACAAGCCAGACGGGAGGAAAATGAAGCTTGGAAACGAGAAACGAAAAACTATATTCATCCCGTATTAAATCCTCTTTGACTTTCGACTCATGTTTCATTTAATGTTCTTTTTTCGCTTCCTCTTTTGAAGTGTTCAATGTTTGCTTCAACAAGGAAAAAAAAAGAGAAAGAAAAGCAAGATGTATTATAGCCTTGAAGTCTTCAATTTGCCCTGAGCTGTACACAGTGTTTAGGGCGTAGGCGGCACGCTTAACACAAGAGGATCGCGCATTAAAACCACCACACGACTCTGGCTCTGGCTGCCATGGTTTTGTACAGAGGTTTTGCCTGAGCAATTCTTTGACCAGAGGGACGACCTCTTTGAGTGCATCTGACTCCACGGTGGGCTCCATGTCAGCTCAAGGCCCCACAGTCTGTGCCGAGGCTCACAGAGAGAACAAGCGTGCAGGAAGAACTGCAGCGAGGTGGCGGCACAGCTGGGCGCCTTCTGTGGAGGCCCACAGTCAGGGCCACTCACTCCTCCCCGCTTTCTTCCTGAAGAGAGAATCGTTTTCTTCTTCAGGCACAGGTCCTGAGAGTGTGTGTGTGTGTGCGTCTATTCAAGTGAGCACGCATCCCTGGGTGTGGAGGAAAGGGTTGATTTTTCTGGCCATGAGCCAGACAAGTATTCTATCACCATCTGAGAGCAGAAATCTGTTATTTTTTACATTTCACAGGTTTAGCTGGACTCTTGTGCTTTGATGGAGTTCAGAAGTGTAACAAACAATGCAATGCAAAGGGCCCTTCAAAAAAAAAAAAAAACAGAAGCAGTCAATTGCACAGCTACTAAAATGCAATGACATGCTGTTGCAAGATTTACCTCATCGAATGAAACATATCAAGGGGAGATAAGGGCTCTTCCTGAGACTTCCCAATGACTGTTAAGAATAAAAAGGTAGTCAAGAAGAAGAGGTAGACATCAGCCTTGCCAGCCAGCCTATCTGATTGGTATTCCACAGTGACCAAGCTAGTGGGAGGAGTTCAGATGCAGTCAAGGACGACACCTACGCACAATATAATGGCAAGCTCAAGCACAACCTGCCAGCAACCGACCACCGCCCCCTCGCCCCCACAAACACACACACACACACACACACACTCAACCATCCAGCCCGCCCCCCTCCCCTCTCCACCATCTCCACAATTTATTCTCATCCAACTCTTGAGATATTGCTTTATTCAATCAAGAGTTCAGGCTCCACACGAATGTCCCCTCGTCAGCCTCTGCCAACGCCACTGCACAGAGAGCCATTAAGTCCATCCAGTGTTATTAACAACTGCTGTCCTTCCTGGGAGAGGGACAAGCGACCGGCGTCGAGAAGCTGTCAATGTCACAAGCTGCTAGCCTTCCTTTTCTCCTTCCCAGGGTATTAATTATGGCCTTGGTTGCCTAATACCTATAACCTTACTGCCACCCAGCCCAGGGTTTCTTCAGCACATCCATGATCCACGATTCAGGATCCACACGCCTAATGACCGACACCTCCGCAAATCAGGATCGAGCTAATAGGGGCTCCTAACATAGAGGCCCCTGGTGTTAACCAAACGTACACAAACAGCCTCCAGACAAACAAACCCAAGCCTCAAACCTCATGGGGTCTGTCAAATTAGAGACCACCAGTATGCCATAACAAACACTGCCTCAGTTATAGCAAATGAGGACCTGCCACTGACCGGCATTCCTTAGTGTCCAGGGGGTGAGCCACCCAACTGAATTACTACCGCGGTTAAGCTCTAGATGATGCGGTTTCGCATTTCACCATTGTGAAGCTGAAATCAAGAAGGTGTTGGTATTAATTTAATAGAGCTCCCGCACGTCTGTTAGCGATATCCTCTACCGGATTTTTCCATTGATCCATTTGGGTATTCTCAATGGGCCAATGCTGAAACAAGACCACATCAACACTTAATAAGGACAATCATTTCAGCAGGGCCTTGACAGACAAGATGTGAAGGGCCTGCTTTAGAAAGCAAAAGGGGGCAGGGGAGGTGTGGGGGGGGCTAAATGGATTTTTCCAGATGGAAAATCCTCAGAGTGTTGAATTAGACTTCTTCAGCTCTACAGCTTTTAGGCTGTCCCCCTTTGTGCTTGTTGGGACCGCCAACCTCACTTGTACTGACTGAGTAGGACACAAATTGAATATCACCCTTCAGATATGATCAAGGAACCACATCAAGGATAGAGGAGGTGCCACGGAGGCTGTGTTCCTCTCTCTACTGTGAGCAATACAATATAACACAATACAGGCATTCAGAAAGATCGGGCAGAGGACACGAGACCTTGAGGACATAAAAGACACTTGAGGACATACTGTAAACCAATACTGTAAACAGAGTTTGAGTGTCCTAAAACAGACATAAATACCCATAAACAACCCAGTGGGTACAGGAAAAAAACAATTAAGTCCACTGCAGCCACACGATCTTTAGCTAGAGGCCAAAAAATATTCAATCTCTGAGGTAAATAACATAGGCCTAGCTTCCAATGATTATGCAAAATACCTCTTTGCCCTGGAAAAAAAAAACTGTCAGAGCTGAGATTACAGCTTAAGGGTTTCCCCATTGGGTCTTTGCAGGCCTCCCATCCCCTCTCCACAGAGACCTGATCAGCCAGCGGAACAGTAAGTGCATACTAAACTGCAAAACAAACAAAAAGATATTCTATGCACCCATCTTACAGCCCAATGCCAGAGAAGATGAAATGTAAAACATGGACCCCAGTAAGGGGTTAGCAGTAAATAACACACAGAGCCTTTAGCAGCGTGCACCAAAAACCTCACTGAAGGATAAAGCCGTCCAGTAAACCCCTTATGGTCACGGTAGCCCATTAAACATCCCTTTGTCTGTCTCACTCGCTAATCTGAAGGGATTACACAACTGGCTCTGGAATATAATTCAAAACAAGACCAAAAAATATTGGAACATTTCTTAACGGAAATGTCATAGCCAGGGGCTCAGTGCTCGTCACATTAGCAGAATAACGTCAACATCTTGTTCAAATTCTAACCCATGTCAGCGTCAACATCAAAGTGGGGTAGTCCTACAAAAGGAGATAGATAGAGGCTTTTGACCTTTTGACCTGGGCTTTACTTCATGTGAGGCCCAAGGCGACATCAACACAGTAAAACTGCAATGCGAAAGTAGCAATCCTTCCCTTCTGTCTACAAGCTTCCATTATTGCTTGAATAAACATTATAGTATCATGTTTCAAGCTTTTCCTTTCCTTATTTAAAACTATGCATCACCCTTTGATATGAAATGACTTGGATTTGGCATTAACTATGAGCTGTGTGAGTTGCATCTGTGAGCTACATCTCATTCGACATACACATAAATCTACCTGCAATTGCAATTGACAATGCAACACATGTCACATTTCAGCACCAATCTAACGCAGGGGTGTGACAGCTACCATGCTGAGACACAAGACACAACACTCCTCAGCTGCATCGTACATCGGCAGAAAGACACTACTTGCTTTTCTTTGAGAACCAAAATGAATCGGCCTCCCACACATAACACTTTTCAATCAATTACCATCTCCATTTAGCTCCAAGTCGTATCAAGTGCACAGACATCAGCCTGAGCAGGAGCCACAGAACTAACAGCAGTGACTCATATTTACATAAGGCTGCATCCTTGGAGTTATGTCTATACCACAGATAGACTGACAGATGGTTAAGTGCATCTGTATTTGTTCCACAGGTGGAAAGTCCAGGTTTAGTCCACATCATCCTGTTACATAAGGTCTTGGTAAACAGTGGTAATTGCACAAAAGCCAACATGCACCTAAAATCAATAGAACATTGTCGCTTCATTGTAAAGCCATTTGGTCATGTGGGTAAGCTATGACTGTGTCCAAAAGAGGCCCCATTTTCCATGAAAATCAATTTCTCTAACCACACAGAATGACCGGTCACATTCCCCTGACTGACACTAACTAAAACACCACTACCACACAACATGGTTTTGGATTAATCATTCACCCAAAGAGGCACAGAGAGCTTCCGAAGAGATGCAAAACGATACAGCAAACTAGACTAAGCCCGCAATAGCATCTTTATTCTTACCAGGAACAGTTGAAGTATTTTCAGTCTGTGCTGCTCTCCAAAGGGAATAATTTCATCAAACGTGCCAGACCACACAGAGCCACCTGGCAGTCATACAGCGTGTATAGTATACACTGCCGAATTTAAATTCCACAGGTGAAACTTAATGGGCACAGTGCCTTGGCGTCGCACACACAGGTGGGTGGCGAGGTTGTGCCAGAGTAAAGGGTCATTGTAAATGCACCGACCCGCTCCATCAGCCAAAGGGGACACAAACCCAACCGGGAGTCACTCTAAAAAAGCCAGAATAAATGCACTGTGACAGAAGGAGAGCTAAATAACTGTAGCCTACAATCAATAACCCCACCAGTTCAGCAGTCTGCGGTCTACATTGACGTTTTTAACGCACAGCACAATGCAGGAAAGAAATGCTAAAGTAGACTGGGCAAGGAGCAGACACACTTATGATTTAAAGTGCAAGCTGACACAACGTATTTTTTTTTTACAAACACTGCCCAGATTAGATACCAACACATAGCCATCATGAAAAAATCCAGATTTAAGAACACCCTCTTTGGAAGCTGAAGATGAGTATAATTTTTAAATAAATGTAAAAACTGTCCACAAATTCATAAATTAAAAAGATAACACGGGATGAACAACTGGACATAAGCACAGTAGCCTAAATCATGTCACAATAGCTGCAGGCGGCATAAAAAGTCCACACAGTGTTTCAGCACTGTTGTCTTTTATATGAAGTAAAATGAAAAGATCCACAGAAGCCAGTTTTATGTCTCCCCCTCACCTTTGCGAAAGCCTTCATCAAAGAGACACACAGGAAGCCACTTTTTTACTGTAACCTAGATGTCACACTTTGAGCAGTCACCTAACATTTCAGAGATCTCTGTGGAAAGGAAGGAAAAGCTCTCATTCGTTCCTCTCCTTTCTGAAGACAGATCTAGTACACTGGGGGAGAGACTGGGCTGTGACGAAGTGCTTCTCCTCCAAAATCTCTTTGAAGATTATTATATCATTTAAAGACACAGCGTTACTCTTCTTGTCATACTGATGTGTAACGTTACCAGCCTTTCAATTAGCCATAGGCCTAGTATGATGCGTCCTGTCACACTTAATATGTCTTGAACAGCAAAAAAGTTGCAAAGAGCTCCTCCTTGAAGTAAGAAGTTGATACATTTTCTGATCGATTGGGCAACGAAGTACAGGCCAAATCAGATTCAGCGGACGTGGCAAAAACGAAGTCAACCATCATAACCAGCTAATGATTACATTGATATTGTCACCAAGAAAAAAAAAGTCACAGAGCTTTCTTAATTACATTTGTCATGTAACTGTTGACTACCAACAACAATGTGTCTACCCGTGTTTACATAACCACAGGCGAGCCCACAAGCAGAGGTCTTGTGGCCAACACAAGAATTAACGCAAACATAGCTTATCCGACTTAAGTGGTCCTATCGGTCCCACATTATTTGGGTAGCATTGAGATAGCAACGTTAACATCTCGCTCACAAAGAATAAAGCAAGACAGCGATCGGATCGCCTGACACAATGTAGCAACATACCTATGTATCAGATCGCACTATTATTTTTTTATCCGTAACACTGGCACGTGCAAGACCCACTAATTTTTCACCCAGGAAAACATTGCAATCGCGTTAGACTGACTACTCTCACACACCGCTATTTACATCTGCCTGAAAAGGATACAGACTGCTGTCTGGTCGCCTATTCAGAAGATATACCAAGACAAACTGTCGGAGGAACCCTTCACTTCAGAGGAAGCAAAGAACCAGAATTTACATTGTACCTTAATCTAACTGTACAGCTATTCGTAACGCACCTATAATGCAGGAGATCTGCGGCGGCATAAAATCGCTTCACTGGTTAACAAACACTTCCACGAGCTTGAGCACCTCTGTCTGTACACTCCATTTGTCTTCCTCTCTTTCCGCTCGGTGCTTAAAAATGCGGCAGGCAAGTCCACCAAAAACTGCTTTCTCTACAATTGTATCACGGTAAACGCGTCACCTCTTCTTTACTAGTCTGGTAACGTAGCCCTGAGAACGGGCAGCTGATAGGTCTCTCCAAAGACGAGAGATCAGAAAGCAATCTTGTCTCGGGCCACAGGATTGGCTTGCTGCTTGGTGAGAAGGACTAACTATACGCCAACCCATTTAAAGGGCCAGTGCTTGGCAGTTTTTTTTTTCTCCATACTTGTAGTGCTATAGCTTACAGGCCTATGTACATGTTCACATGCCCACAGATGTCATTACGTAGGCTATTTGTATAGCGGCCTAGTGATTTGTGGCACACAATTTTTCACAAATAATTAATAGGCAACCTATAGTTTGAAATTTAATTGAATTGGCATTGTATTTGAAAGGCAATGTTTCAAAGCAAAGGACTACAGTAATTGATTCAGTTACCCTTTGCCTCTTTAAGGATCTATACCTATGCCAAAGAGCTTGGAAGTCTCTGCTGGTAATGGTGATATAAATCCTCATGCAATGAGTGCATACATGTTAAATGAAGAGAACTGACAGGCTCTCATTGCTAATGTCAAATGAGCTTGATCCTGGAATCAGCCAGCTTGATGCAGTTGCTTTGAAAGCAGAGATGAGCGCTGTTATTTACTGTACTCCTCATGGAGCATGTGACTTTATGGTGGGGGGGCACTGGGACAGGACGGACAGACGCGAACCCCCAGTGCATTAGTGCTCATTTCAGCTTTTTCCGAAAGGGTTGGCACTGCCACTGTCTGAAGGCTCCCATTAATGACTGGAATTAGTGTTGCACTGCACTTACCCTTCTCTCACCCTAAAGAGGGTAACTGATTTAAGTGGGAGTGGAATTACTGGCAGATTGGATGGAGAGGGAGGGGTGGGGATAAAGGATCAGGATTTGGTTTCATTTCTCTGATATTTCAGTTCATTCTACCCAATCTAACATTAGTCCTGTTTATTCTGGATGTGTATGGGGATTTTTTGGTCTCTCTGATCAGTGCCACATATTGTGTCATTACAAGTCTAAACATGGCACAGCTCCATAGCAAAGCGAAGCTATTCAAGTAAGGCATAATTAGTTTTAAATTACATACATATTTCTTTCTAAACAGTCCCAAGTATAAGTTAGCTGGAAAACATGATACATAAACAGAGCCATTATTTCAAAATTCGATCAAAGGCAATGATATTTTGTAACAACCACAGTCAGAGGCAACATAATAATTTCACCACAATATAATCTTGTCAGCATATGATTATTATTATGTCCTCTTCAGTAGAACAATTGACTGGTGTGGTGAAATTTTTCTGCAGTATGTTTGTTGGTCACTGTTGCTGTTACTTCTGTACATTGTGTTAGGCAACATAAACATAAATTAATCAGGACTGACACAGGCATCCACTAGTGTAGTGTGACCCACCACAAACAGCCCTCACTAGTGGGCTATTTAAAAGATAAAAAAAAGAGCAGAGCATCCTTACCTTACATGTGTCACAAAAGCCAGACAGTATGAGAATGTGGAAACTTTTTGGTTTAGTCAGAGAAGTTTACCTCAGATGGGTTGTTGTTTGAGTAGTAGAGTAGAGTAGAGTAGACTTCCAGCAATGTTCTGGTATCAAAGAAGAGTTTGCCGCAGTTTGCTGTTTATTTATTAAAGTGATTTCTCACACTATGAACACTGTATCAGTG
>JAVQKI010398667.1:0-15194 GCA_036025975.1 Nematalosa erebi
CATTTGGTATCATATTATTTGTGCCTCATCAGATGATTCAATTAATACACACACACACCACACACACAATCTTTCTCTCAAATACATACACAAACACAAAAGCACAAAAGCAAATACTCTCAAATACACACACGCCCACACACACACTCACACACACACACTCTATTAACCTCTGACATGGCCCTCGACTCACACCCAGCACACAGCTCAATTACCACATCACCACAGAGCAGAAAAAAAATATTATGATGGCATGTAATTAAGTGCTAAGTGGGGGAGTGTGTGTTTGGACTAAGTGTGTGTTTGTTTGTGTGTGTGGCGAGTAGGTGTGTGGGTGGTTGGAGTGTGTGTGTGTGTGTGTGAGACAAAGTGTGTGCGACAAGGTGTGAGTGACGAGGTGTAAGCATGTCCAAGGTGACAGTGTGTGATCAGTACTTAGCGACGCTTCAAAAAGATGGCTTTTGTTTCCAGATCCGCTCTGGGCCAAGCCAGCAAAGACTGTGTATGTGTGTATGTGTGTGTGTGTGTGTGTGTGTGTGGTTAGTAGGAGGGCTATCCTATGGACTGGAAGAGACCTTCCCAGGTTTAACTCCCCCGACCCTCTTTGATGATGTTAGATAATGAGGAGCGCATTTGTGAATGGGGAGGAAGGGGCGGTGAAAGGGTTAGACCAATTAGATGCTTTAGATCACACGGATCACTGCTGATGAAGACCAATTAGATGCTTTAGATCACACGGATCACTGCTGATGAAGACCAATTACATGCTTTAGATCACACGGATCACTGCTGATGAAGCTGGACTGGCTACCAGACTGCCGCGGAAGCACGCTTTTGCTGAGTGTTTGAAAAAAAAAGGAGGGATGCCTCTCTCCTCACTCCATCTCCCTCTTCCTCCCTCTCTCTCTCCCTCCCCCTTTTCTGGTTCCCTTAGCACACCCCAACACACACACACACAGTAAAGAGTTTAAATTTGTTCACAGAGATCAGAGGTCAAAATGAGTTTAGATATGTTCCTAGGGGTGAAAGGTCAATAAGACTTTACATGCGTTCACAGAGATCAAAGGTCAAAAACAGTTTATTTATGCCCACAGAAATCGGAAGTATAGAGGCAGAGGGAATTACTTGCACTCATTAGTTTGCTCACTAGTTTAGAATCTTGGATTGAGAATTGGGTTGATTATTAACTATTTCAGAGAAGAGAAGAAAAACAAGCTGTTTTGTAAATGAACTAAAATAAATTTTATTAATAAATGTCAATATATTGTGTGTTGTGAAGGCTACCTGGAACCATTTATTCAATTCACCCTGTGTCCAACAAGTCCCCTCCTCTAGGTCCTTCCTCACATTCCTTACTTGGGGGGTTGAAGGTGTGTGCCACACACTAGATGGTGTAGGTGGTGGTGTTGGACTGAACATCTCTTTTGCAACTTGCAGTTGGGCCTACAGAGTTGAATCCATGCAAGATTTTCCTCCTTTCTTCTTCCTTGATTTCTCTTTCTTGGAGAGTTTTAGCCATCTGCCATGCACCAGTGTTAGTGCAGGCTTGCCTTTCTTAAGAACTTTCAGCTGAAGTTTCAACAGGTCCAGTTTCAAGCGAGGCACACACTTCACCCTGTCTTCAGCACCATGCAGCAGAGATGTGCTCCTGATGGCCTCCTCATCCTTCCCTGGTCAACAGATGGCTTTTTCATGTCTATTGAAAATGATGAGTCTGACAACATGCAAATATAGATGTCCATATCAATTCCTTTCAACCACTGAACATGTGGTACTTACTGGAGTCCTCATTGATATGAATGAGTCCTGTGGATGTGTTCAGCCCTCCATTCAGGACCTGAGGAGGTGATGCATCAGGAAGGCCAAAAGAATCAGTGCGGACCCCAGCCATCCTAGTCATAGACTGTTTCAGATGCTACTATCTGGCAGGCAATATCGTAGTCTTAAGGCTCGAACTACCAGACTCAAGAACCTTTTCCTTTTCACCGCCTGTGCCTGTCAATCTTTTCACTTCCACTTTCCATCTTTTCTGTTTTTGTCCCCTCACAGCCACACTCTCTAAACAGTTAACATACTATTTGTTTACTATTCATTTTTGAGGAGCAAAAAAAAAAAAAAAACAAGAATTTTACTCTCCTATACTATGATAATGAGATATTATAAAGACTATCTTGAATCTTGTTGATCTCTTGAGCACCATCTCCAACAGTATGCACTGGAAATGGGCTTCTACCATCCTGGCCCTCCTGAGGTGTCCGGAGGTCAGCGGATGACTTCAGTGGATCTGTGGAAAGTGGCGAAACGATTCAAATTAGTAAGTGTGTAAGTGTCCATTTCAACTCTTTTTAACTCTCTAAAAATGTAACACTTACTGCAGTCCTCTTTGATGACTTCTTGAGTATGCATATCCTTTAAAACAATTATAGGCTATTCCACCATCTGAGAAAGTGATACATACCACAGCCCTTCGCTGAACTCTTCAGCTCCATCACTGTGTAGTGGGGGCGGGCTTCTACCACCCCCCTCATCCACCTGAGGTCTCTTGAGGTCAGCAGATGACTCGATCAGGACTGTACATAGAGTTGAAATGATGATTTAAATGGCAACATTAAAATGTGGATGTCTATTTTAACTCTTTAAAGCCATTCAACCATCTGAGAAAGTGACACATACCATAGACCTACTGAACTCGTGATCAGGTTTACTCAACTGATCTCATTATCAGCACTTGGGCAAGACATGGGTCTGATGAAAGCCTCCACAAGGTGGCTAGCCATTACTGCATCTTCTCCTGTCTTCCTTTCTGCCGCCCCATCAAAAGATCATTGAATACTGACCAAGATACAGCAACATAATAAGTTATAGTGGGAGCGAAGGTGCATAAGTGGATACGTCACAATATTAATTTTTTAATGATCTTTTGTATCAGCGTATGAAAGCTTGATTCTGGTCTGCAAAAAGGGGGATTTCCCCCCCTCCCCCTTGCGAAAATAGAACACGGAACTTAACAAACGTTTGCGCCTCTCGCTCCACTTTTACCCTTATTAGCACCACCCTTCCCCTCATCAAGTGACTTGACCTCAATCTCTGCCTTGGAGATGTTCATCTTACTGCTTCTTCTTTATTGTTGTTTTCCCCTTTCATTCCTCTGTTTGTTCTTTGGGACTGGTAAACAGCAGCTGAAAAGTTTTCCGAGCTTAATTTTTCTCACCTGTTCACTTTGATGTGTCAAATTAGACTTAGCAAATCTGGGAATTCACCGAAGATTTTACTTTGCGCTTTTTGGAATGGAATCTTTGGCTAATTGGCTAATTTTGTAAATAAACACGTCATGTGAAGTTGCCATGGCAATAAATGTAGTAATGATGCAGCATTATCTGAAGCTGCAACATTTAGAATGTTTCGTTTCATGCAGTCTTGCTCACTTATTTGGCTTTTTTCCTGTAAAGAAAAAAACAGGTACAGGTAGCAAATTACAGTTTGTTTATTTGAAATTCTTGAAATTCCTGATGTTTGAGTTAATTTGTTCTGTCAATGTTTTCAAGTGTGAGAGTAGGACAGATTGTCATTTTTTATAGCCTACGTCTTCATCTACATAGTTTTCTGAGGGATACTGTATTCAGTATCTATAAATAACTGGACGGAAATTAACATAAGGCCATACTAAAGCTCTGATACTCATTCATGTGAAAGGCTAATATTAAAAGAAACAACAAATATAATAAAAAATATAATTTTACTATATCATTCTCTTAAAATCTTGTGCATTAGAAACAAACCAACAACACCTTTGTGCACCTTTGTATTTGAGAGATAACTTTCTGCAACATTCAACACGTCACTATTCAGCCTGATATCAAATTGTTAATACTCTTTGGAATGACTGAAACAGATGTAAGTCCAAGACACTGATAATGAGGATCAGGAGGTGTGTGTGTGTGTGTGTGTGTGTGTGTGTGTGTGTGTCTGTGGCATCCCTCAACATAAATTATAGTGCACAGTGTATAGACCCTGACGACAGGACCTGGTGGCATTGTGGGGTGTCAGGGGCCCTTCTCTGGTGAGCAGGCATACTCTTCCTGCTGTGTGCCAATGACATGTGGTAGCACTGGCTGAGGTTGGCAGTGTATAGCCTTCCAGACAGGTGTGGGCTATAAAAACAGAGCGACGGAGGGAGGTTAGGTGTGGGTGGCAAGGGGTTGCATGGCTGCTCGTTGGGCTGTGGTGGGCATTGTATCCCCCCTCCAGGGCAGGTGTGGGTAGAGGCAGACTATACTGGTGGCTGGAGTGTGTGGGCACTCTGTGAAAATACACCTAAATATGGGGTCGGTCTGGCTCTGCGGTTCCTCCCAAAATGAAATTCTGTGGTGTGCCTGCCCAGTGGTGTGCTCTCTCTGTGCCAGAAATGTCTGTGTCGGTCTCTCCTCAGCTCCTGGACCACAGGGACTTTGTGCTTTTTGTCCTTCCTCTGCTCCCGTTTCAGCTCCTCTTTCTCACAGAGGTGCTGCTGTGTACTCTGGTTGTGTCTTATTACACATCACTCTCCTCCACCAGGCATGAGCCAAACACACACAGCCCCAAGCTGTACTCTGTAAAGCACATTGAGACATAGGATCTGTCTGAAATTGCAAAAAAACTCAAATCCATCCTTTTACATTCTGTGGCATCGAGACATATTGAATCAAACATCTACAGAAAATTCTGCCTTCTAAGAAACCTTTCAACTCTTACAATTCTACAGAATGATGAAGTGAGCCCTCAGCGTTCTGGCAGCAGATGACTAACTATAAATAAACAGATTATGGTATACTGTGTCTTTATCTTACTAGGCCATCTGAAAGTTCATATTATACCTAGATAAGGTTAAAGTTGACCACAGATGCCTCTTATAAAAGATGGGAGGTTCAGGAATTAAACTCGGGTCAACTACTAATGAGTCAGTGATCTAGCTCCAACTCATTAATGTAATGTCTGCTAATGCAAGACTTGTTAGACAGTTGAAGCTTGCAGCAGCCTCAGGATTTGGACAGACCCCAGATTCAAATGTTATGGTACCATTTTTTAAGTTCAGGAATGATTCAGTCTGGGGATGTTTAGAAATTGTAAATGCAAAACATGGCATAATGAGCATCGTTTGGGCATTGTTCAATTGCCAAATAAAAAAAAAACATACCTGGCATCCTTTGCAGGGGAGTGGTTAAGTGAGTGAGAGGGTGTGTGAGTGTATGAGTGAGTGAATGAGTAAATAAGTAGCCTTGAAATCAGACGCACTCTAGCAGTAGCAAATCATTTTGCTATGCAGGTACATCTAGAAACGAACCATAGGGCATCTGCAGCTGTTCTCCCAAGCTGGGTCGGACCAATCACATCGCTTTGTCCTTGCAGAGAGCCGCCTGCTTACCCTAGTGGTTACTTATCAGGCATGCAGAGTTAGTTTGAGAGACAACCGCTGATTCTACTCCTTGGATTGAGCCCGGTCTCTCGGTCATAGCCGGACTGTTCATTATCAGGTCTGGCTTGTCAGGCTGGTGAATAACAGAAAAAATGAATGGATGAATGAATGAATGAATGAATAAAGAGTGTGAGTCAGTGAAAGAGTGTGTGAAGGAGGAAGTGAGTGCCCGATGAGGGAGTAAGAGTGAGTAAGTGAGTCAGAGAGAGGAGTAATTAAGAGTGCAAGACAGCAGAAGAATGACTGTGTTGGCATCATGTTGTGGCATTTCCAGGTCTGGCGTCAGCCCCCTGGAGGGGCCAGGGCAGGGGTGAGGACGAGAGCAACAGAGGGTATGGAGCAGCGCTTTAATACCCTGCTTCTACCCTCTGTCATTACGTAGGGCAGAGAAACCACCTATCAGGGCAGCGTGAGTGATGTGGGAACGTCTGGCCCTGGAGACCCAGAGTCACTGGACCAGGCCAAACCAAACGACAGCACACTACGGCAGTGGCAGGGCCAGTGCTGACATCACTGAACCCAGATTACTAGAAAGGACACACACACAGTTTCTCTCTCTTACACACACACACACACACACACGCATGCGCGCACACTTGCATACGCATACTCACACACACACACACACACACACTCAATCACACATAACAGCAACAACAATAACAACACATACATACACACACATGCACACACACACACACACACACACACACACACACACACACACACAAAAAAAAAAACTACAACAAAATAGACACATGGAAAACCAGGGACGGACTGGCAATCTGTGTCCAGAATGGCTGTTCCATCCAACGGCCGTTGGCCAGGCTTGCTTATCAATCAATTTGTCTAGCTCTGCAAAAACATGCATCACTTAAGCCCAATCAAGCTATAAATATGCATAGTCTACGAGATCAGCCATCAGGGGCGCCGCTAGAAATTTTGGGCCCCATGACAAAAAATAATTTAGGGCCCCTCCCCTTAAAACATTGATTATGATCACATGCAAAGATCATTTGGGTGTTGGCTGGGTTGTGTTCCTCTGGCTGGGTTGTCAAGTTGGATTTAGTTTTCTGATGTAACTGATAGTTTATTGCTTTACAGAAAAAGTTATTGGGGGGGTTTGGGGATCCTCCCCCAGAACATTTTTAATAACAAATGGTTAATGGTGATGGACTTTTACTGTTACTTTTCCCCCAAGATGGCGGTGATAGGAAGTGTCCGAAAGGGTAAGTGTTGTCTCCAAAAACGTTCGTTTTACTAAGCTTTGAGTTCGCCAATAATGTTGTCTATGCTGAAGTTCATGAGTAGAGACCCTGATAATACTTTGTAGTACGTTTCGTGCGATTTCGAACATTCTAAGTGGTTTAAAAATAGCATTTTCGATGCGTGTGCGAGAGTGCTGGAGCACAACCGTTGTAAAGGTAAAATCATCAAAACGTTTGACGACTGCACATGCAGACATAGAGCCTAAAATAGATCTCCGCCGGCGTATCCCTTTAAGATTGAACATTTCATTATTTTTTGAAAATTGATGAGTAGAAGTGTGAAAGACAAGTAGAAGTGAAATTTTCACACTTCTACTTATAAGCTTGTAAGAAATTTACTAATGTTATCTAATCAATAGAAAATAACTAACTAAACATTTTGTTACCAAATAGTTTTGATGTGACTGTGATCCAGTTGACTGATGTACATGACTTATCACATACGTGATTTATTGTTACCAGAAGACTCCCAGCCTCTCTCTCTCTCTCTCTCTCTCTCTCTCTCTCCCTTCCTCTCCTCTGCGTTGGCAGGTATGCTGTATGAGCTTCTGACCGAACACCTGCTGAACAAACCGAGACTGTGTAACAGTAAGCAATTAGAAACCAGTGAACTTTGATGGAACAGTGTAGTGTGGTAGATCAGTGATGCGGTGAGTGTTTGGCCTGGTCTCCAGCAGTATCACTGTCAGCCTAAGGACCCTGCACACCATCTTCCAGTCCTCTGAGGCTGCTTCCACTGTTCAACTGTCCACGGAGCAGACCAAGATCTGGAACAGCGATGAATGTTTGTGTGTGTGTGTGTGTGTGTGTGTGTGTGTGTGTGGGTGTGTTGAAGAGTATGAGAGTAACTAAGGTAGTAGTATAAGGTAAGTGAGTGTGAGTGTATGCACGTGTGTATTATGTTGTGTGTGTTAGAGAAAGTGTGTGTGTGTGTGTGTGTGTGTGTGTGTGTGTGTGTGTGTGTGTGGATAAGTGGTGGTAAGACATTGGCCTCATCTGTCACTCTATCACTCCCTGGCATGGGCGCTGGCTGTACACCCTGCTCTTTGGCTGCTACCTCAGCTCACCGGTCCATAACACGCAGGCCTGGGACAGAACGCACCCAGGGCTAACGTAGGACACACGCTGTTATCCAACAGAGCTCCCTTTGTGGGGGTGGTGGTGTGCATGTGTGTGTGTGTTTGTGTGTGGAGGGGTTCTCTGATCTGGCCCTGGTCCTTCCTCCCTCCCTAGCTTCCAGAAGTGCTGCAGGAGGAAGTCGAATTTAGCACAGCACTTCTCATACTGTGGGGCGTGGACACAGGTGGGGAAAACGACGTTACAGTACCAACAGTCGCCCCTTGCCCCCCCTAATTCACACCCATTCTTCTCTGTCAGATTACTTGTGGAGTTTTAGTCATGACCTGAGCTACTATGATAAACATTTTGTCATAAAATAAGCTTTGAATTCGCATACAAATACTGTACTAACATTAATGTGGCTCTGCATCCATCTCATACCCATACAGTATATGTCTGTGAAATATCTCATGATCTCTTAACTCAAATATGGCATATTGCATATCAAAATAAACAGAAGAGCCTACCGATTCCTTTATTTTCTATAATTTTAGCAGTGCTCGAGTAATCAGTCCTTGAAATCACATCAAATGTCTGCATTGCCTCCAACCCCCACAACAAAATAATTTATTTTCCTTTCCATATCTGAGGTTGCATGAAAGCCAGGGCACATGAAAAAATGTGATTTCAGTACAGTATTTCAGTAGGGCCATACGGTTAAATGCTTCATTATGAAAGAGAAATCATAAATCATAAATAAAGACTTACGTGCACTAAAGTGTCAGATTATGTAAAATTTCACCTACTGTATTTTGCTAGCTTTTTTTGCACGCTGATGGGCAGACGGGGCATGAATTCTCCCTCTTGCAAAGTGGGGAATGACATTAGCGCTGAGCCTAACCTGTTGCTATTGGCAATGCTACACCAGTATCCTGACCAGGCCAGACCAGTAGTGCTTGTATATTTCAGTGTTGACCAAGAGTAGTATGTCCCCTGCCCCCTTTACACAAGGCAGATACCCACATGGTCCCAAAAGTAGTTCTCTCATAAAGATCAAACTTCAAAAAGAGGCAAATTGCATAGTGTTGTTTTAGTATTGTATCATGTTGTTTTAACATCCACTCTACTCTCTCCTGTTCTATGGGGGGAAGCAATATACTGTAAATATCATTATCTTAGAGAGTAATATGGCAACCATATTTTTTCACATCTGTACTTACATCTTAAAAAAACACCCACAGTCACTTTTTCCAAGTGTGCAGAACATAATGAGAGGGAGAGACTGAGCGGCGAAGAGAAAATAAATCTGTTTCATTGATATCAGGGGGAGTAAAAGAAGCCGTGTGTTTATGTCCAACTATAACCCTGAAATAGTAGTTAGACTTGGTTGTTTCTTCAGCTGCGACTGACCGTCGGGAAACCGCAGCTCTGAGATGAGTGCGGGCGCTAAGAAGCCGAGGGATATGGCCTACTGACAAGGGACAATTAAAACCTAATGAACTTCCCAGCAGTAAACCAGGAAACTCTTGAACCCCCCACTCCCCCCCTTACACACACACACACTCCTTAACACTAATAAGCCTCACTGGATTCCACACCAAAGCTCTCAGGCTGACGGGTCAGCTGTGAGTCATAGGGAATGCTGGTTCAGGGAAGCATGCAGGCAGGCGGACTGGTGTTGTGAGGAATTACTTCTTGAGGGGAGGAACTTGAATGATTTCCCGTGCAGTGGTAGAAAAATCAGTAGCACTCTGTCTTAAGCCACCTCATGCTTTATTTTTTATTGTGCTCAAATTCCCTGCCATTTTTTTCTGGTCTGTTTTTGAGAATCCCAGCCACATCGCCATCTCTCCTTTCCTTTCCTCTTCTCCTCTACCCTCTTCCTACTGTTCTATCTTTTTCTCAATTTTTTCCTCCCCTCGTTCTCTCCTCTGGTCTCCTCCTCCTCTGTTTCTTCTTCTCCTTTCTGTGCATCCCCCTCTGAATTAAAAGCGTGGTGACTGATGTTTGTGAATACCTTGGAGATAACTGCTCTTTCTAAGACATTCCACATGACATCTCATAAAGACTGAGTCCAGCCACTGAGTGTAATGCTTTTCAAGAGTGGTGGTAGTAGTGGTGGGGTGTGTGTGCAGTGTGTTTGTGGGGCAGTTGATGCTGTATATAAAAATAATGTACTCTAGGTATGCATCTTTATGTCCATAAGCAGAGAGTGGCTGTGTTGTTGAGGCCAAAGCGGAGGAGGAAATAACACAGGTGTTTGTTATATTCAAGTGAAGTAGCAACTCTTAAGGATCCTCAAACACAGAACAAATGGATTCCTTAAGGGGATAAACTCAACCATAAAAACCTTTCCCGCTGTAATATCATAAAAACTGTAACGCTGTTATTATTTTGCATCATTCCGCTCCGCCAGCACGCTACTGTTTTGGGAAAGAATACGGTCTTTATGCCGAGGCCGAGGAAGTGCGAGGAAGCCAACTGTGAAATGCCTTTTCCATAGATGCTGAACAGGAGTATTTGCGATAGTTTCCATCTGAAAATAGGTCAACAGGAGGGATCCCTCAGCAGGTGAATAAGAGGGTTTGTGTGGAGGCCCAGAGACGGAGAGAGAGCGAGAGGTCGAGCCGAGCGCCGTCGCCACTGTGCCTTTCACCCAGTCAAAACAGCAGCTCCAGGTGTCAGACAGTTTCCACTGCTCTGTGGTGAGGTTGATTATACACCATCGCCAATACAGAGCTGTTG
The DNA here is from genome assembly GCA_036025975.1 of Nematalosa erebi. Taxonomy (NCBI): domain Eukaryota; kingdom Metazoa; phylum Chordata; class Actinopteri; order Clupeiformes; family Clupeidae; genus Nematalosa; species Nematalosa erebi. The sequence continues at coordinate 10,525 of JAVQKI010398667.1, forward strand.
TTTCATGTTTTTTAGGGGTGGTGGCAGCATAGTGGTTAGGGGACCTGGCTAGTGTGCTAGAACCTGGAAAGTTGTGGGTTTGAATCCTGGTTGCCACTGTTGGGCCCTTGAGAAGGGCACTCAACCCTAGGGGAGACTGGCCCTCAACAGTTGATTTGTTGACGAATGTAAGTCACTTTGGATAAAAGCCTCTGCTAAATGCATATGTTTTACATATCATTTCATGGATGCACAGAGAGCGTGGTGTATTCCTGTGTCCTTGTACAGTCAGGCAGATGTACATAGTATGTAGTTGCATGTTGATCAGACTCTTCAGGCTGAGCTGTTCATTCACAGATCACAAAAAGGCAAAATGCAAAACATTAATCAAGGACGCAAAAACGTCTAAAAAATATAAAAAAATATTTTTTAGGAGTTTGGAAGGTCTCAGGGGCCAGTGGACGAGAAGAAAATACTTTGCGGTGTTGTGCTAATTCAATAACAGGTTTCTTTTTTAAAATATCTCCGTTGTTCTCCCTGTCTCAGCAGCGAGATCAGGAAAGAATGGTGGTGGCTTGGAGGAACATTTACGTCTGTTCTGTTTCATAAACACTGAGTAATGACCATGGACATGGACCAGGAGTGAAGAGAGGAGACTCTCCTGGTGTGCATGGCCTCGGCGGGGTTGTGAAATACGGCCTAGAGCACTTGGAAACATCTCCTGCTGTTGCATGATTGGGATTAGACTTTGACTGGTTACTCGGGGCCTGACGTTCAGCCGTAAATAAAACATGATTGTTTTTGTATCTGCGTGAATGTTTACGACGAGGAAACAGAAGCCCAAGAGCAGGTGCTTGCTGGTACGGCACGGTGTCCTGTTCGAGGGGGGAAAAAACATGGGGGCTGGGATGAGTGCCGAGAGTGGAGGTGGACCTGTGCCAGATGAGGGCCAGGTACATTCCAGAGTCGGTGACCATCTGGGTGGTCCGGTTCTCCCTGTCAGGAAACACTGGTTGTAAATACGGCACAAACTCCTCTCTCTGTTTCTGTTTATCTCTCACTTTTTTAGCCTCTCTCTCCCACTCTGCTCCTCTCTCTCTTTCTCTCTCTCTTTCTCTCTTTCTTTCACTTTCCACCTCTCCTCAAGCTCTGTTTCTGTCTTTTACCTCCTCTCTCTCTCTGTCTCTCTCTCTCTGACTTTTGTGTATTTCTGGAATGAAACAGCTCTGGTTTTACCCCAATGTATTTTTATCTAGGAGAAGAAAAAGAAAAAAAAAAGAAAGAAAAAAAGCCCTGTGATGTGCACTGGCCAGCACACAGCTGCTGTTCTAATTTGCCTATGCAGGAACAAATAAGTCCAGCCCACTCCAGCCAAAGACAGGGAGAGAGCGAGGAGGGGAAAGGGGGGAGGAGGAGGAGAAAAGGAGGAGAGAGGAGAGCCGGGCCTACTCTGGCAAGAGTCAGGGAGAGGAGGAGAGAGAAGGGGCTGCTCCACTCTGGTAAGAGAGGGAGGAGGATGAGAGAAGAGGAGAAGGGAGGAGGGTTGGGCCCATGTGAACCAGAGGATGTGCTCCAGTCACTTTGGTTTGGACTCAGCTAGTTCATTATGGCTAGAAAGAGAGAGAGAGAGAAGAGAGAGAGAGGTGGATAAAAAGAGAGCAGGAGAAGGGAATAAAGCTTAGCCCACTCAAGCCACAGAGAGAGAGAGAGAGAGAGAGAGAGAGAGAGAGAGAGAGAGAGAGAGAGAGAGAGAGAGCGACAGAGTGAGTGAGTGAGTGAGAGAGAGAGAGAAAGAGGTTGGGCTCTATGGTTTGGATGTGCCTGACAAGCTAAGACCTTGGGCTAGGAGACAAACTCATTGTGGGAACAACAACAACAAATATCTACGGTTAGAAGAGCACAGAGGAGAGGAGAGAAGAAATGATTGAAGTGGAGGATAGAGAGGAAGAAGGGAGAGGAGACCAGAGATGAGGACAGAGGGAGGAGGAGGAGAGTGACAGGGAGAAAGGGAAGAGGAGAAGAGAGGAGAGGAGGAGAGCAGGAGAGGGTAAGATTGAAGGAGAATGATGTGAAGGTAGAAGGACTCAGGGAAGGAAAGACACCAAGCAGGCAGGTTAATTAAGTGTCATTAGCAAACACTGTTAGCAAACACTGGAGTAGAGGAGGGGGGAGAAGAGAGGAGAGGACAAGGGAGGAGAGGAGGGGAGAGAAGAGGAGGAGAGGAGAGGAAAGAAGCTTTACAGAGGGGAATACGGATGAGTGCGGTACAGAAGAGGATATGGTATAGGAAAAAGGCATAAAGGGTGTGTGTGTGTGTTTGTGTGTTTTTGATGTGTACATATTTGTATGTGTGTGTGTGTGTGTGTGTGTGTGTGTCTATCTGGTGTAATATAAAAATGGACGGACAGAAATAGTGAGGCGTGAAGAGTGATGAGTATTTGAAGTGTTCTGTGGCTGTGATATAAAGCAGTGCTCCTCCTATAGGAAAGCAAACTGTAGAACGCCACAACAGAACCGCATACTGTATTTATGGATCCAAAACCGTCAGCCACGACATAAAGAGGCTTTCTAGTGTCTTCTGCACCTAAGAGGAGGGGTCACCCTTTTCCCCACCCCAGCCCTTCAAACACCCCGCCTGAAACTGCCTCTTTGGTCCATAGACCCCCCCCCACAGTGGTTCCTTCCTCCCAGTCCTGCAGTGCTCTGCACTTCACACCACGGCACTCTGCACCCCTGCGCTCCGCGTCGGACGGGGGGCTTCCCCAGCCCCGAGGGCCTTCCCCGACCAGGCAAAGTACACAGGCTCCCTGACCTTCAAACACGGCACCAGGTGCTAATGAACTGGCCTCGGACACAGCGAGCGAACCTGGCCTGGGGCCGCCACTCACAAAGGCTTCATTCAGGGCTGCCTGCCTGGGCCCCGTGGAAAAGAGCAAGGCGATGTAAGGCAATCCCCACGCCGGCGCAGAGCCCACGCAACTTTTAGCAAATGTTCAGCGTAGCTTAGCCCTCCCTCTACTTCCTACATGCACACTCATACACACAAACACACGCACACACACACCTACATGCAAACACTTAAATGCAGACACAAATTTCACTTTTAAATTCACATATTGAGAAATACTCACTACTGCACTTACACAAATGCAAACACAAACTGCACTTACTGTAGCTACACGCCCCCTACTTCACACACACACACATACACACACACACACACACACACACACACACACACACACACCCCTTTCCAGGCTGTGCCAACACTCACAGTGATACTCCAACATTAACACTAATGCTGACCAGCTGACAGCAGAAGTGAAAAGGAAGGCTGGTACAAGGCTTAAAAGTGGCCATAGATTCACTCACACACACACACACACACACACACACACACACACACACACACAAACACACACACAAACCAGGCTATTCCATCGTTGACAGTGATACTACACCACTGAGAATAATGTGTTACCTCCGCATCTGCCTTTCCTCAGACCAAAAGTCTGACCTGACATTCCTGCTGGTTTGATCGAGTGACCACATATCATAAAAGCTACGAGGTAAAAATGTGCTAAAACCTTGCCACTGTTAAAACGATATTCTGGGGTACTTCCAACCATAGCCCTGTTGTTACAGCTCACTAGCAAACTGGAGGCTAATGCTAACTGAATGGGCCCCTAATTTCCCCCTTCCTACTGACAGCACTTGATGAGCTTGAACAGGGCTGTGGCTTGAAGTACTCTGGGCTATCACTGTCCTGGTGTGTATGACAGAGCTGAGAGGTGCCGATCACACCTGACAGCAGCCTCTAAAAACATAACGGCACACACACACACACACACACACACACACACACACACACACACACCAAGACCAGGTCTGTGTGTGACAGGATTAGTGAAGATAGCGATCTGACCTGACAAGCTGCAAAGCTTTATTTATCTCGGATGTTTCCGTGCACACAAAGCTTCAGGACTTGGCCCCCACAGACGGAAAGTTCAGATCCTCAAGCAAACACCGACCTAATTGAAAATGCATGCTGTTCTAAAAGCCTGTGGTGTAGCGTGTGTGTGTGTGTGTGTGTGTGTGTGTGTGTATGTATGTCGGTGTGGGTGTGAGTATGCATGTAAGTGAGAGTATGTAGTGTATACATAGGTGACTGTGTGTTTGTACCTGTGTGGGTGAGAGTGAGTGATTGTGTGTCTATTTGTGTTTGTCTGCGAGTATTTGTGTTTGCATAAGTGTGTTTGGAGTGTGTAAACGATTGTGTCTGTATGTGTACATGTGTGTGTATGCACACGCGTGTGTGTGTCCGCATACAAGTCTGTGTGAGTGTGTGTGTGTGTATTTGTGCCAGTACGGGGCTCGCTGTTTTCATTACAGAGACAGACATGGGAACAGTTTTATGAACTACAGTGGAAACAGCTACATGTGAAGACATGGCTTGTGTTTAAATGTGGGCTTGATGGTCCCTCCCTTATAAATAAACAATTAATTCAGCACATAGAGAACCCATTTATATGCACTGTGGCTCATCGTATATATAGCGCACTTCAAGGGCTGCTGCCAGACATATGTATGGCGTTTTATGAACATAAATCCATTCCATCAATCTCATGTGCTACATATGGTTTAGTCTGACTGTAAACTAGACATGTTGTCTTTATAACGTGTGTGTGTGT
>JAVQKI010398783.1:0-10536 GCA_036025975.1 Nematalosa erebi
TTCCCAATTTGTCCCAAAAATCATCCCTTTCTCTCTCTCTCTCTCTCTCTCTCTCTCTCTCTCTCTCTCTCTCTCTCTCTCTCTCTGTCTCTCTCTCTCTCTCTGGCTTGGAGAGCACACAGGGCAGCAGCTGTGATTATGAGGTGTGATGGAGCTGTTGACCGCTGCTGTGACACGATGTAACACAGGAGGCTGGGGGGGAGGGGGGTAGGGGGGGCGGGGTGTAATTGTTTTTTTTTTTTTCAGGGTGGCAGGGTGTGTGTGGAGGGCTCAATTAGGGCACGGAGTGTTCATCAGGGGGTAATGAAGGGGCCAGGGGATGAGTGATTGGTGACAAACAGAGAGGATGGAAGTTATTGACCAGAGGAGACCAGGGGAAAGTGAATACTGCCATATTTTGGGGATGGCGAGGGGGAGGGGGTAGGAGGGAGCTCATTATTTTGGGAAGGGTGAGGGATACAGAGGGCAGGAAGGAGAAGGCAAATTAGGGCAGATTGATGCTGGAGGGGCAAGTTGGTCAGAAGGAGGAACAGAAGAATGGGGGTGAGTGGGGGTGAAACGCAAGATTTGTGAAGATGAAAGATTAAATGTTTTGGCCATAGAGCTGGGAGTGTGCCGAAAGAGTGTGACTTGAAGCTGAGCAGAGTGCAGGGCAGTAGAGGGGGAGAGTGGTTCCAGAAGGAGTGTGACCTGAGGCTGTGCAGAGAGAGGGGCAGTAGAGTTGGCTGCTGACTCACTGCTACCAGTCCCAGGGATTTCACTTCCACTGTGTGTGCTGTCATCCTGTTTGTGCAAAAAACACATGCCCCGCTACATTGTGTGTGTATTTGAGAGAGAGAGAGAATGTGTGTGTGTGTGTGTGTGTGTGTGAGCGTGAGCGAGAATGTGTGGCAACAGGAGCAGTCTTCCCACTGTTCCTGCACATAAATCACTCCTCCCTGCCTTCTTTCTTGTAAGCTGCGGTAGCATTGCCTCGGGCCCAATGCTGTGACCCTGCAGTGAATGAGTGCTGCCATGAACATGCTTTTCCTGGATTAGCGACATACCATTTGCATGCCAGTTAATGGTTAATCTGGCAGTGTCTACATGCCAGCTAAGCGGTTAGCCGCATACCAGCTCCTTTTCAGCTCACATACCACCTAAAAGGCATGTACATAGCAGCCACGGGTCAACTGCGTGCAGTTAGGCGCTACATACCAACGGACGGAGAAATATGCCAGGCACTGTCTCACCACAACAGCTTTGCAGCAGGCTGGAGGTCAGTCAGTCACGCCTGTCAAGTCTACTTAAGTTACTATTAATGTCAGGTGTTATTTTAATGGGTGATTCAGACTAGAGAAGAGAGAAGGACTTTGAATAGAGTGCATTCATACAAATGGGAGAAAAAAATAAAAAATAAAGAAAGTTTGAAAGAACAAATTAAATGCTACATCTACAATTGCTACATTGGTTTCTCCTCCCACTCTGCCTGCTGCCACCTGTTGCTGCCACTACTACTACTGCTGCCAGTATAAGGATGATTATTTTCTCCATAATTAAGCAGCTCTACTGTACTGCTTCTTAAAAGGTAAATCAGCCTTTGGGTCATTATCACACTTTGCCATACTGTACCAACCTATACTGTATGTTATATGCTGTGTATATATCATATTATATAATAATAAGTTGGTCTGGAAAATTGTGATCCATGTAATTGATTGCAGCTGGAAGTTTATGTGAAGAGGAGTGAGTGTTGGCCTGAGAGTAAGGGTCAGATGGAGTGGACACGGCACTCACTTCTGGTAACCCACCGTTCCCAGAGCCAGTAAACGATGAGCGGTCCATTACTCACTGGCTCACTGCACACACGTATGTGTGTGTGTGTGTGTGTGTGTGTCTGTCTGTAAGTGTAAGTGTTTGAGTGTGTGTGTGTGTGTGTGTGTGTGTGTGTGTGTGTGTGTGTAAGAGACAGAGAGCAAGCAAAATCCAGTCCCGAGAGCAACTGCTAATTTGTCTTGCTGTATCCGTTTGCATCTTTGGCCTCTGCCGTAGTTTAACAACCAGATGAAAGCGTCTAGGCGCTTTGATGTTGGCCAAGGTTTACAGTCTTGTGCAGAAATGAGCTCTAAGTTCTCACTGGGCTGCTTCGGTCCTGAACAGGTCAGGAATGTGTTGATTCGCGTGTTTGTTTTGTTGTAGCTGTTGTTGATGTCATTGTTATTGTTTTGTTTTTATGTCGTCGTTGCTAATAGCTGCGTGACGCTGGTCACATAAGCTTCCTCTGTTTGATCCCAAGGCTGTGAAAGGTGGTTGGGAGTGCTCCCTGCTTGTTGTATTCCACGCTGCTGAAGCATTGGTTATGGTAATGCTGGTGTATTTATAGGCCAGCTGCCCCTGGGGGTCGAGGAGACGGCGGCGGCGGCGGCGGCTGCAGCATTGCCGGCACTTGCTTGCTCTTTCTTTTTCCGCAGCCTTTGATTTGTATCCGAGGCAGAGAGAGCGAGAGAAAGAGAAAGATGGCTTTCAAAGGTGATGCTGAAGGGGGCTGCAGGTCCATTTTGTTTGGCCTTTCATCCTTTTGCAGACCTTGGCTACTGGTGCTGCATTGCTGACACATGCATTCTTTTCAACACCAGCAGCGAGCTATGCTGTCCATGTGTGTGTTGGGGAACAGATAGACTTGGTTGCACTTGTGTCCATGCTGTCCATGTGTGTGTGTGTGTGTGGATTTGAACATTCACTGAAACACATGAACAGTGCTTACTGAATTGTTGAATGGCCTGTTTGTCGGTAAATATAGATTAGGCTGGTTTTGTTTCTATTTTGTGCATGGTTACTGGCTGCTGTGCTTGTTTTGTCCTCCTGTGTAATGGCCACTGAGAATAAACACACATGCACACACATGCACACACACACACACACACACACACACACACACACACACACACACACACACATATGCACACACACACACACACACACACACACACACATGCACGAACACACGCACAAAACATTCACACAGGACCATTGTTTTGCAGAATGATTTTGCGCCCACAGTCAGTGTAATCCCTTTGGTCAGTTGGTAGGATGGGAGCAGGGATAGGAGCCACTGGCAAACACAGTCTGACACACACACACACACACACACACACACACACACACACACACACACACACACACACAGAGTTGCATCACCCATAGCCTCTGGGCCTTTGCTCATCATTAACCCTGCTTTAAAAGTCAGGACAATCAAACAACCTCTGAATTTCTAACAATGTACACTCACATATGCTGATATGCACCAGCAGACATAGCAGAGATTACATGCAGCCTGTAACTTTGCCCTTTCACATGTTCCTCCCCACTGACACACACACATACACACACCAATTACCCATTCTTACGCACACACATACACTTATGTCTGTGTACAGGACATGGGCAATCCTGAACTTTGACTGACAGGAAACAAAAGGACACACACACACACACACACACTAGTGGAAGGAATGTTGCTTTATTTGGTGATCTAGTACACACACTGGTGTTAGCCTACCTTCTTTTAAAAGTTTTAAAGGAACCTGTGACTGTTGATTCCTTGCTGAAACCATGCTTTATAAAAACCCCTCTCAGTATGCCATACTGACCAGAACCAGAGCCATGCCACCCTGTCCCTCAAGAACCCCAAAGTAGTTCCACTGTGTTCCTGTAGAAAGAACCTTGTATTTTCCATTTAATGGGCAGTGACAACTTTAAGTACCAGCAACCCACATGATGAGAACTCCCATCAGGAATTCCTCACTGCAAGAATTCAGAAGTCATTTTAAAGCTGTTGCATTGCATTGACTATGTTAATAGTTTCATTATCATGTAGCCAAGCAGTGTTTGCTCAGCTGATTGCTACGTGCTTGACTGCTTGCCCCACCATTAAATGTGCACTGTAACATGCAGAGCGTCAATGGTAGTTTCATTGTTCCTATTTATGAGATGACCCTCAGCCTTTTTGGAATATGGGTCAAATATGGTTAGACTAGTATGAGAGTTTTTTTTGTTTTTCTTTTAAATACACTGTGTGTGTGGGTGAGTGAGTGTGTGTGGGAGAGACTGTAAGAAAGCGAGGGAAAGAGCTGGGTGTGCAGTCCCGTCTAGCACAGTTTTTTTGGCAGTAGCCCAAAGGCGAGTGCTGAGTAGTCCGACAGAGCAGGGGGAGCACCCACCCACCACTGCCCCTCTCCACTTCTCCACCTGGTTGAGCAGATTCTCTCTCTCTCTCTCTCTCTCTCTCTCTCTCTCTCTCTCTCTCTCTCTCTCTCTCTCTCCTTCTCTCTCTGTCTCTGTCTTTCTCTCTCTCTCTCTCTCTCTCTCTCTCTCTCTTTCTCTCTCTCTCTGTCTCTCTCTCTCTCTCTCTCTCTCTCTCTCTCACTGTCTGCCCTGTCACAGTGTCTGGCTGCGGGACCAGGTGGAGGTATGTAATCCTCAGTGCCAGGTCCCCAGGTCATGGCGCTGCCCGCATGGGGCACAGGTAGGCAGAGGCAGATCGGCGGATTGCCGCCGCTTGTGCTACTCGTCCCCAGGCACGCATGCAGCCTCCTCTCTCCAGCCTCCACACGCACTCCTGATGCTCGCCAGATAAGCCAGCTGTGAGGATAAGCATCTCAAGGAAACACCCTGTACTCAATGTGCCGTGCATGCGTCAACAGCGCAGTGGCTATTACAGCGGCAGCCAGCCCACATGCACATCAGTACACTTTTCTTGTGTCTGAGGCGGACGTTTTGTTGTGAAATTGTCCGTCTCTGTAATTAGTGGTGTTGAGGAAGTGGGATGAGGTTAATTTAGGAGACGGAGTGCTTCGGAACAGAGGCCCTCTGGGCTTGTTGGGAGTTGGTTGACGGCTTGCCAATCTGCTCGCTCGGCCTGCCTGCTGGGCTTGTGCAAAACGCACACACTCTCTTTTCAGCTCCCACGTGAGCGGAGGACACACACCCGATACACACCTCAGAGGCCCTACATTTTACTGATAGGTGCTAGAGGATGTGGTGGTGTTGGAGGACACATGGAAGCATAGCATCTATAAGCCTGTGGCTGACCCTAGAGATGTTGGTGTTTCTGTGGTAGACTAGTTGGGTTTACTCCCTGTAATCAATTATGTCTTCAAGACTTTTTTTTGTCATTGAACAGTTGGTTTGTACAACGCAATTAGCCAGCAAGGCCACACAGATGCAAGGAAGAGAAAGTGTAAAAGTGTCAAGTACTGTACAAAGGAACAATGGGAACTGGAGGGTGTGTACTGTACAAGGGTTACAAGGGATACAAGGGGAGGGGCTGAAGTTAGAGTCTGTGGGTAATAAAATAGCACTTAGAGGTAGGTAGGTAGGTAGGTTGCCATTGCATATTAAGCTGTAGGTATTGCACATTATTATGATGATCAGTGTGGTGATACACACACACACACCACACGGCAGGCAGCATGACTGTATGAAAAGCAGTATCATCAAAGATCATTGAATACTGACCAAGATAGAGCAACATAATACGTTAGAGCGGGAGTGAATGTGAATAGTTCTGGTCTGCAAGTGGATACGTCACAATATAAACTTTTCAATGATCTTTTGTAGCAGCCAATGCGGCTCGATTCAGGTCTGCATAAAGGGGGATTTTCCCCCCTCCCCCTTGCGAAAATAGAACATGGAACTTCACAAATGTTTGCGCCTCTCGCTCCGCGTTTACCCTCTCTGGTATCATTGTTTAGGCGCATTTAAAGTCTGTTTAAAGTCTATTTGTTTTGCGTCTGAAGGATCTGAACCTTTTCCCAGAGGGCAGCATGCTAAACAGGGATGGGAGTGGACAACCGATCAACCCTGCAGTTCTGGTGACCCTCTGTAGTCTCTTGATATTTACCACTGTAGAGCCAGCGTACCACACAGGGATAGCATGCACCAGCGCGCACTTGATTGTGGCCCTCTGGAATGAGACCAGGCTATTCTATCTCAGGACCTACAGGACATAGAGGTGCTGCTGGGCTCTCTTGACTTGGGCAGTTGTGTTAACCACCAAGACAGATAATGTGAATCCTGAGGAACTTGAAAGTGGACACCCTCTCCACATTGTCACCTTTTATGCGTGGAGTGGAGGGGTCAGCTTTGCGCCTTTCCAAAGTCCATTACCACCTCCTATGTGTTGAGAGTGAGATTGTTGCTGTCACACCACTCTGCCTGTCGCTGGACCTCATCTTTGTAGGCTGTGTCGTCATCTTTTGTGGTGAGCCCTACCAGATCGGTTGGTGAATTATATGATGGTGTTGCAGAGGTTGCAGGCAATATCCCTACACTGTGAAAAAAAAGTAAAGCTTACTTGAAATATTTGTGGAAACTTGTTGAAGTTGAAAGAGACTAGTAACGTTGCTTCACTCATTTGTGGCAATGAGTTACCACAAATTTTCCAAGTGAGCTTTACCTTTTGTTTTTTACAGTGAAGTCTGTACTGAACATCATCTGATGTGGCAGACATCTTAGAACATGTCTGTAATGAGTGATCAAGGATTGCGGCATGAAGCAATTTCTTAGTTCCTCCTTAAGTATTCACTGACGCTCCTTTGGGTCCTTAGTCAACCTGGCCTGGCGGAACCCTTAAAAGTTCTGTTTGACTATCCGCCGGGGCTCTTCAACAGGACTTTGTTACAAAGCAGATTAGCAGTGAAGTTCCAAGAACCCTTCATCACAGGTTCTTGGGATCTCTTAAATTTTGTGGTCTCTGTGAGGAAACTTGAAGGACTGTAGCAGATGTTTTCCTGTGAGAGTGCGGGACTTCAGGGGTGTTGCATTGTGGCTATGACAAGATCCTTATGAAGCAGTGAGAAGAAGGCCAGCAATGAGAAGAAGTAGGGACCACACTGAGCTTGTGTGAATAGAAACAGACAGAAACACAGCACTGTGTGGAGCTCAGGCTCTTTTTTAGTGTTCCATCTCCAGCATATCTTATTTCTCTCTCTCTCTCTCTCTCTCTCTCTCTCTCACACACACACACACACACACACACATGCACACACACACACGCACAGACAAACACATACACCCTCTCTCTCTTTCTCTCTTTCTCTCTCTCTATCTATCTCTCTCTGTGTCACAGACGCACACACATACACACACACACATACACATACACCCTCTCTCGCTATCTTACGCACTCAGTCACTCTCTCTCTCTCACATACACATACTTATATTCACATATTGTATAATGGTGTGTGTACTTGCCAAACAGTGCAGTGCCCGAGGTTAACTGTGGTGCTTATCTGTAATGTGTTTTGATTGTAGCTCCCTGTGTTGTATTTCAATTGACCTGACAGATTTGCACTTTCTAAACATCAGTTTCCCCCGTTGTATCAGTGGTGATGCAAATGCCTGTGAGTGCCATTTGTACTCCATTAAGCATTAAAAACACACCCCATTTAGGCCTGTGCATATGTGTGTGTTTTTTCATGTGGGTGTGTGTGTGTGTACACTCAGTGTGGAGCTGTAAACACTGTATTCAGTGTTACACAGTATTAAATATAGCTGTGGAAGCTGTTGATGCTCACCCCTTGAAGTGATCTTTGGAAGGGTTTTTGCTGTGTTAGTAGAGAGAAAGAGAGAGACAGAGATAGAGAGAGAGAGAGAGAGTGAGAAAGAGTGTGTGTGAGAGAGAGAGAGAGAGAGAGAGAGAGAGAGAGAGACGGGTGTTGGTCCTGACTAAATCTCAGCAATGGTATGTACTCCCCTCAGATCACTGCCATCATTACAACACACACATACACAGAGTGTGTGTTAGAGAGGGAATGCGCTTAGACAAAAGGACCCTCTGACATGACTGTCAATAGTATTTGATACAGACCAGAGACCACATACAGACATACACTCACGCGCTCTTTTGCTCTTCCTCTCTCTCTCTTTCTCTCTCTCTCTCTCTCACTCTGTCACACACACACACTCTCATGCTGACAACAATTCACAATTTCATACTCCAGACCTCAGCCAGATGCTGTAGATGTGTGTGTGTGTACAGTCATGTCTGACCTTATAGCACCAAGCTGTATTGGCCTTATTTGCCCACACACGCACACATACACACATACACTAGACGTCTGTGTGTGTCAGGCTGTTTCTGGATGCAAAGCTCCTTTTGTGGAGGGTGCTGTTCTTTTTTTTTATTTGTCTGCAGCACCAAGTGTGGAGCCACCCCTGTCTCTGGTGCCCATAGTTCACAGCATTTGACCTCGATTACGAGTATTTCAATTGCTCAACTAATGACGTTTTTTTTCTAATTATCTGCTGTGTTTACCAAGGGTTGTCTTTTCGATCTCTGTCACTCTAAAATTGTTAAAACAGTGTGCACAAATTAGCTGCCCGAAACACTAACATTTTTCCTGGCAGAGAAATCACAAGGGCCACAGTTGCTTCCAAGTCTCATGGCCAAAATTGTGTTCCAGTGTGCATTTGACAAAGCATTTCTCTTTGATATTAGTTCCTCAGGTGCTTTTGTTTGTGTGTGTGTGTGTGTGTGTTTTTTTTTGTGTGTGTGTGTGTGTGTGTGTGTGTGTGTGCATGTGTGCGTGTGTGTGTGTAGTTTAAGTAAATAAATAGTGATACGGGGAACTGAAGTAGCAGACATGAGCAAGATTAGCCTCTATTTGTTAAAAGCACTGAATATCTGTTTTGATCATTTTTTGATTAATTGCTCAGCCTTAATGTGGACCGCATGAAATATACTGTAGTTTATGTGAAACTACTGGAGCTATATGCTGTAGGTGCTTACGTTATTATTTACGTTTTTTTTTTTGACAATGCACGTTGTGTTTTTCTTTGAAGGGGAGCAATCGCTTATCTGGGTGTTTGTGTGCTTCTGCGAGCTTGTGTGTCTGTGTGTGTGTGTGTGTGTGTGTGTGAGTGTGTGTCTGAGTGTGAGTGTTTGCATGCTGGACCTGCCTGTGCTTAGTTAAGGCCAGTGCTGGCTGTTACATAAGGGTGTGTTCCTTAAGTCTCTCTCTCTCTCTCTCTCTCATGCTGCAGCTGTGAGTGAGTCTGTTAGGAGCACGGAGGCTGCCAGACCCAGACACATCAAAAAACTACAGCACTCTCTGTGTCTCACTCTCTAGCGCGCGCACACACACACACACACACACACACACTCGCAGTCACTCCCCTCCCTCTCTCTCTGTCCCATGCTCACCGATTCTCTTTCCTTTCTCTCTCAAAACACACACACACACACACGCACACACACAGTCATTCACTCTCACCCTCACACCTGAGCTCCTTGTTTGACCTGCTCCGTCTGTCAGCCGTGTTTTTGTGCTAAACCTTATCTATTATTCAGCAAGATCTGGGCTGGAGTTCAGAAATCTCTTGACAGAAAAAGCACTGGTCTCAGATCTGTGTTTCACCCCCTGTAACCGCTTCTGTGTCTGACACTCACAGAGACTCTGATGAGGGATCTTACACACTTAAGATTCGTAAACCAAATCTCTGCTTCTAGATCATGTGTCCAACCGGATCTGATTCCTAAATTGCAAAGCATACACAGTATACACAGTATGAAAAAGTATACACTATATGTTGTGCCCCTATACAGTATACTGTGCCCCTACACAGTATACTGTGCTTTAAGCCAGTGTAACTTCGAAACAACACTGTGGAACTATTCCTGCTTTGCACTACGTTTTGTAAAACCCACACTCTCAAATGGACACAGGGCGCAGACATAATTGGATGCTGGTGTGTGGTGTAATTACTCGTCAGTTTCCGTATTTGTCCATTCTATTTTATCTTGTTTCCCACTGGGACCAAGGAGCTGTGGCCTTCAAAAGACAAAACATGCTTTCACTAGGAAGTGCTACAGATACCCCCAGTGGGTCACACTGACTGTGACATAGAAGTATGTGGGTGGGGGGCGCCACCAGGGAATATGAAAGAGCATGTCAGTGCCTTGTTGTCAGCGAATATTTGAAAAGCCTCCCCTATCCCCTTCACCTTTCTGACTTGTCGGCTGACAGTTGCGTGCAACAAGGTGTCGATTCCTCTCGCTAACACTGTTCCCCTGTTCACAGTGTGTGTATGTGTGTGTGTGTGTGTGTGTGTGTTGATTTATGAATGTCTCCACTCATGTATGCGTGGTGGGGCTGTAAATGCCTGCTCAGCGTGCGATGGCCTCCCTGACAGTCACTCCCAGGAAAGTCACGAGGAAATCCTCTTGGTGCTTACTGAGGCATCCTGATTGGCATGCTGAATGGTAGCTCCCAGTTACAAAGAGCCTGAGTGTATCTTTGCACGCTCAGGTTACGACAGGTTGTGTGTGTCTGTGTGTGTGTGTTTGTTGTGAGTGTTAATGTCTGTGCTTAATGATTGGTGTCTGTTATGTTCACAGTGCCATTATGGAGGTTTTTCTAACATGATTGGAGATCCATCTGAAGAAATGATCTGGATGCTGCCCCTTCCCCATCAGACAGGTAGGTGTGAAACAACTTCATCATGCAGATGCCTATGCACGTTGTGGTTTGTCTCTCTCTCTCTCTCTCTCTCT
>JAVQKI010399061.1:0-10556 GCA_036025975.1 Nematalosa erebi
CCATACTTGAAAAATGAATGAGATGCACCATTTTTCCACTGAGGTCTGGTTTAATTCACAAATGTCTTGAGCTTTAGTAAATATATTTCACACAAAACTTGGTTAGGAGAAAAGGTAAAGCATATAGATCATCTCTGACCAGCATCGTGTTCCCTCATGGTTCATTTTTTTCCTCCCTGCAGTACATTGATGAGGCCCTCCCCGCAGAGTCCCCCTACCTGTATGGCCTCCATCCAAACGCTGAGATTGGCTTCCTCACGCAGACATCGGAGAAGCTCTTCCGCACCGTCCTGGAGATGCAGCCGCGGGACGGCGGCGCTGGGGAAGGTGGAGGCTCCACACGAGAGGAGAAGGTGACGTAGATTCACAGACATTGTAATAGTGAGAGATGGAGATTTTGTCTGCATATTTGGAGACAGACGTGGCCTACTGGTCAGGGCTTCGGGCTTAAAACCGAAGGATACCAGACCAAGGTTACCGCAGGGTTCATCCACGGCTGAAGTGCCCTTGAGCAAGGCACCTGACCCCTCACTGCTCCCCGTGCGCCACTGTAGCAGGCAGCTCATTGCTCTATCTCACAGTGTGCTGTGTTTGTTTTACTAATTCACCATAGGGATAAATAGAGACCAAATTTCCCTCACACAGGACCAAAAGAGTATATATACATGTACTTACACTTATACTTTATCCAAAGCCTGTTTCAGTGTTTCATCCTGGATTCAGTATTCAAGCCCAGGGACACACAAACCAATGTACTGTATGCACCAGGACCAAAGTAATTTAATTTTATGCTTTTCAAGGAACGTTCTAAACATTTCTACGCAGTAATGATAATGTTCCTTTGTCATAGGCTGCCGAATTTTCATTCTCTTAATTGTTCTTCTAATATAGAAAATTAATCAAATTGCTAACAATTATCATCTTCCTGTGTTGAGCCATGTCCCTGTCCTCACGAGCACGGCCGTGTTCTTGCAGGCCCGTTCACGCCTGTCTGGCTCGCTTAAATTGAGCTAATTCCCCAAACGCATGCCCATTTGGGGAGGGTCTGACATTTAAGAGGTATTAGATATGGGATCTGGGCAAGAGTGTGTGAATGGGCTATGACAGTTGCCCTTTTCCAGTTAAGAGATTTCTGAGACTTCTAAAGTGAGGATCAATTTGCATGGAAGGGACTGTGTGACTGGCAGGTGCTAGCACAATATACCCACTGCCTCACACTGGACCCCTCGAGGGGTTTTGACCCTGAAGCTACAGTAAACATCTGACAAATGACTTACGGTTATCATGTGGGACATCTTGTGTACTTAATGATGATCATTCAGAACTTTCTATTTACAGAGTGCATTGAAACACTAAAAATAGCTGAAATGCAACTTGAAACAGGTTAAAACAATCATAGAATAAACAGTAAACAAACAATTAAAACAGTGTTGACCAACGAGGTGTGGAGGGTGTGGAACTGACTTACCAGGGCCATTTCAGGGGAGGGCCTTTAAAAAGCTTAGAATAGTGTTTGGTTTTTGACCAGCATTGTAACAGCAACTTGTATCAGAGAACAGAGAGAATATTCATTTTGTTGATATTCAGGGTAAAATCTCAGCGTTAAATTTTCAAATCAGCACACAAAAAAACATGATGTGCTCAGGTGTGGTGAGGAATGCAAGCTTCTGTCTAAGGCCAAGATCATTGCTTTTATGCACATCTTGCCAGGTGTAGACAGCTAAGTTGATTTAGCCCAAAGGCAGCACTGTCACTGCAAGGCCAATGGGGGTGCAGAGAAGCATAACACAGGAGTTTAAAATGGAAAAGGCCAAAATGAAGAGGGTTTAAGATGGAGATGATGTTCAAAATGGACCTTATTGTTTTTAATGGCAGTGATAAAAGACACCTCTCTCCCACCCAACCTTTCTTCACAGGTGAGAGCCATCCTGGACGAGATCATGGAGAAGCTTCCAGAAGAGTTTAACATGGTGGAGCTGCTGAGCAAGGCGGAGGAGCGCACGCCATACGTGGTGGTGGCCCTGCAGGAGTGCGAGCGCATGAACCTCCTCACGCAGGAGATTAAGCACTCGCTCAAAGAGCTCAGCCTCGGCCTTAAGGTGAGCTCCCCGCTAAGCCCACGAGCTCACAATCACCCGTTCCTCCCGCCAGAGGAGTTAGATATCTTATTCATGCCACTAAAGGCATAGTGATGACTCTCTTCCTCCCTTACACCCCCTTTCAGGAAATAGTAGAGCTGTATGTGGTATTTGCTCAAGGTTGAGGCTAACCCGTGTCTTGTGTTCATGGGCTTTCTGTTTGCCCTGTAGCAATAGCAACTAATTTAGTCCCCTCCACCACCACCACCACCACCACTCCTTCCCACTTTCCCATTTCAAAACCCTGTTAAGATTTCAAGGCTAAGTGATTGCATTTCTTTTCTTAGCGATACTGAACTAAATATGCTTAACACCTGGTTGGCACCCTCCACTGTGAAAGCCAGGAGAGAATCCATGCAAGACACCTGGAACACAGCTGTTTCAATTTCAGATGTGGTCTCAAATCTGTCAAATAACGCTCTGCCGCTGCTTGGATTTGACATTTAGAGTTAGTGTTTCGTATGACCTGCTGGAAAATACCGGTGTATCTCGGTGTGTCTCGTTGGAGTCATGGGTTCCTGGCCACTACAAAAACACAAATGCACCCATATTTCCCCAAAGTGTAAATAATAGCCATGGCCAGATTTGAATATGTATTCACCGGGGAAAGCCTCCGTGAAGGACATTGTAAGCTTACTGTTATTGCCGCCATATCTCTCCCTTGCTGTAAATGTCATTTGACATTTAATTCATCTGTAGCATGCATGTTCTGCGTGCCAAGTCTTGTGTAACACAGGGTCTTCTATAAACTGCGCTTTCATTAAAATGATACCTTAAGGGTACCTTTTGCTGTTGTCATTAATTGACTAATGTGAATTTAGCATTTGACATTGGGAGCCCTTGTCATAATATCATTTGTGTTCCATTGCTAGTGATTGGATTTCAGGCATAATTGCTACACACATGTGCATGCATGTATGCATTCAAGCAGGACGGTTTACCAGTTTCAAATTAGACTGCTTTACTTACAAGGTCAGGGCTGTGAAATTTCCCACATTTACCAGATGGTTCTCAGTCTTCCTTTGCGAAATGGGAAATGGATCGCTTTTAGATAGCCTGTTCCAGTTTGACATGGTCTCAAAGCACTTTGCAATTAATACCTCGTGCTAGTCCACTGACAGCTAACTTGGCTGTTGAAAGTGCCAGACCTGTTCTTTGGGGTTTGTCAGCTACTCAGTGAGTGTCTCGCTGAAGACACTGCAACATTTCCAGACAGCGGCAGGACTGGGATTGAACTCTGGAAGCCTCATGTTGCCATTGATAGTTCTATCTCAGCTCCCTCCAGCACCCTCTCCCCCCCTCCTCTTCTCTCCTTCTGTCCCCTCCACTCCCCTTCTCTCCTCTTTTCTCCTCTCCTCTCTTCTCCTCCCCTCTCCTCTCCTCTCCTCTCCTGCCAAGCAGAGACCCAGCCCTCATCTAACATATCATCCACAAATACTCTTAGGCTCCCGCTGGGCTTGATAGACTGACCTTGCTGTATTGCAGCAGACTCTGCCTAAACCCTGCAATAAGATAAACCAGCAGGAGGTGGAAGACAGGGAATCCCTCCAGATATGAGTCTGGGCCCTTAGAGCTAGGCCTTCATTGTGAACTGCAGGTGTGGATGGATGTAGATATGAATGTATATATATAGAGAGTGATGATTTCATATTTCATTTCAGGGGGAGCTTACCATGACGAGTGACATGGAGAGCTTGCAGAACGCGCTGTACCTGGATCAGGTGCCCGAGTCGTGGACCCGACGGGCGTACCCGTCCATCCTGGGCTTGGCGTTGTGGTTTACAGACTTGCTTAGCCGCATCCGCGAGCTGGAGAGCTGGACGTCGGATTTCCTGCTGCCGTCGGCCGTGTGGCTGGCCGGCTTTTTCAATCCGCAGTCCTTCCTGACGGCCATCATGCAGTCGATGGCGCGTCGCAACGAGTGGCCCCTGGACAAGATGTGTCTGCAGTGCGACGTGACCAAGAAGAACCGCGAGGACTTCACCTCGCCACCCAGGGAGGGGGCCTATGTGTACGGCCTCTTCATGGAGGGCGCACGCTGGGACACACAGGTAATGGATATCTCCCGCGGAGTGCTTTCAAGATAGACGGACACACACTCACACACACAAACACACACACACACACACACACTCACACACACACACACACACAAACAGACACTCTCTCTTCCCTCTATTTCTCATTCTCTGTCTTATTCACACACACACACACACACGCACACACACGTAGATTCAGACACACATGCTCACACACAAGCACCCACACACACCACATACCGTACACACAAGCACATGTGTCCTTATTGGCAGACACACACTAAGATACACACATTTATGATTGACTGGTGGGTCGACCAAGTGATATACTGTACTGCATTATTAATTTACAATGGAGAAAATCCCTGCTATCCACAGTGTTTGCCAAAGGTTAATAACACCTTCACACACTCATCACACAAGGCACATCTGCAGACTGACTGAACCCCAGAGGCAAGCCTCTTGAAATAACCTTAGCTCACCCCCCTTGTCCAGATACATCTGCCTGTTTCCCTTTACTATTGCCTTGTGGTAGGTAGGAAAGCTGAAGGCCTGTTAAACTTTGTTCAAACTTGTTTGATCATAAGTGTTTTGTTGTTGCCTTTTTGCTGTTGTGGGTTGCAGAACTTCAGTATTCTGTCGTTCGAAGCAATTTTTACCTTACATAAACTTTACCTCCCTACATATCTGTCAATATTTTTGCACTTAAATTCTAAACACATCAACAGAGCAAAAAAATGTGTGAAAACTTGTAAATACCATGTTGAAGAATAAGAAAATGAACGATATATAGAACCTTAAAAACAGTGGAGGCCACATACTGTTATCAGATCAAGGGAGAGAAATATACAGTACATGCGTACTTTGAAGTTTTTCCTGGTATGTATGGAAATGCTTTGAAGTGCCAGTAGTTACAGCATATACCACAGCATCTCTGGATTGAGGCTTTGCTGCTAATTTGCTGGGCTCTGTGTAAATGCACTTGGCTTTCCAAGAAAGTCTCTGCAGGCCAGCTTTAATTACAGCCTCTGATGTCAGTTTTTAATTATTGTCGAGCACTCTCACCACCTCTGTATACCATAACAGCCAATCAAGGATAGAAACCAGGTGCACCCGATGGTCCTGTTGGGAAATATTATTCCAACGTTGTTAGTGTTAGTGAAAGTAAGACAAGTGAAGTTTTTTTTTTTCACTTCCTCAAGATGCAAGGGGAATATGAAATGAGAATAGAAGCTGAGTTCTGAACAATAAAGATTTTTATCTCATTCAGATTTCTTCACCCCGTAGTCCTTAGACAGAGGGCTCAAGTACGCAAGTGAATCGCCAGGGCATTATCAGGACTGACTTTATATACTAGGAAGGCCATGCTCTCCAGGTTATTGAAGTGCTGAATGACAGCGAGTGACATGAGCGGGTCAAAAGAGCAGTTGTGTTTGTGATATATTTGCACAGTAGAAATGCGAAGAACTGAAAAAAATCTTGCTGTAGCACTACATTGTTTTACAACAACAGTGGCTTTGATTGTTTGTGGGTTTGTTTGTTTGTGTCTTAATTACTGTCTTCCTTGTCACTGAAGGCGCTCTATGTTTAGAGGATTGAAATAAGGTAAACATTTCTCAGAAGTTCCTGCCTTGTTTTAATGAGAGCTTTCTGTGGCGAGGTGCAAAGGAACTTTAGTTTCAGGGACCATCAAGAGGCTTTATCTTGTCCATCCTGCTGGCACCTTTTTGGCTCAGTTATTCACCATCACCACTATTTGCCAAGAAATCCTCTGTGACATCCCAGTCAGTTGAGCCCATTAAAATGCTTGGTCGCAACTAAAAAGAAATAAGGTCTTGATGACTTTATCGTCCTGTAATTTGTATTTACGTAAACTGATGTGAAACGAGCTGTGCTTAGGCGTCACAAGTTGAAACGACATAGCGACAGCTTTAGTGTTCTATGATTTGTATTTATTTAAACAGGCATGAAGCAATTGCAGTAGAAGAAGCGCAATAAACTTTTACGGCGACTCTGATGTAATTAGAACATCAGATGAGAGTCCAGTCATAAAAAGCGTCCTTTGTGGACTCGCAACAAAGTCAGCATCATTAGCTTACATCCCTCAAGTCGGCAAAGGAGTCGAACTTACGTCTGTCATCTGTTAAGTGGAAGGGGATTAATTAAATAACCATCCGCAAGGACCCATCTTCCTCAGAGTATCCGGAGACAGAGGAGTGGGTGGCGAAGACAAGCCGATTTCATTCCTGAATCCATTGACTTTCAGTGTTTTTCAAGGGGACTGTGGAATTGGGGAAGACAATCATAAGAGCCTACACTTAAAGAAAGTCTTTGAAAATTACTTTGGGATGCTAAATATCATAGGGCACAGACTCAATCCAAAATCTAAAAAATCCAATCCAAGTGATAGTACTGACAAAATATCCATTAGTCAGAGTGTGACTTTAAAGTTGGCTTCACATTTGTACTGGCTTACTAATTGGAATTATGTTCCGTGTTTAATAACTCGCTTAAAATGTAGAAAGTTGTGGAATTTGAAACAAATGCTGTTTGTCACTCTAAAGCGCTTCTGTGAAAGTTGGTTTGCGCACAATAGTATTAGAAAGCTGGAAGTAGAATCTCTGTGCATCGGCTAATTTAAGAAAAGACAGACACCCCTTGTGTACACTTATTAAGTTGATAAAAGTTTATGATGTACAGACATTTTTGGACTGAAAATATACCTATCTTTCATATATAGAGTACACAGGGAACGTGTTAAAGTTCTTATGCTTGGTAGGGGTTCCCCACAGGGACCAAACAACAACAACAGCTATTCAGTATTATAGTGTGTCGTCTGATGTGGGATACAGCAGTGCACAAATGCCTGACCCTAAATGGAAATGTCAGCCACGAGTCGCCATTTTAGATGCCTTACTCTCCCATTTCTGTTTTGTTCAGGCTGGCATAATTGTGGATGCCCGACTGAAAGAGCTGACCCCGGCTGTGCCCGTCATCTTCATAAAGGCCATCCCCGTGGACAAGCAGGAGACGCGGAACGTCTACCAGTGCCCGGTGTACAAGACCAGACAGCGAGGGCCCACCTACGTGTGGACATTCAATCTGAAGACCAAAGAAAGCCCCTCCAAATGGACCTTGGCAGGAGTGGCCTTGCTGCTGCAAATTTAGAGGTTTACTTAATCAGACAGCTGCACAGACTCGTTGACTGATCCAGCTATGCATTTTTAGGTCAGGTTAGCCATATGTGTTTGGTTTAGCACAAGAGTTCATGAAGAGGCCTGGTATTTTGTATTCTGTTTAGTTTGTTAAATTTTAATCAGGGTATTTACATTTGTAATTAGTCCAGAAATAGTGTTTCACAAATGATTTTAATAAATTATTGTATTACAGATTTGAAATAAGCCATAGTAGGAGCATTTTGTGCTGGACTTCTTTTTCTTTGCAGTGTCACATTTTTATGTTTCCAATCATTGGATTACTAGCTACCTATGTATATGTGTTTGAATAAGTAAATAAATTTCCTCTAAATCTTCACTTGTGAGCAATCCTTTAATCTCTGTTTTTCCTGTGTTTATATGATGAGGTCTTCACATTGTGAAAAGATGTTTTTAATTACTTGACCAGGACAAGGACAGTGAGCATGAAGCTAAGTCATCCAAATGGACAAGAATGGTCTGTACAAAGTGCACTGAGATGCATTTGCCCAAACCACACTCTTCATGGGGTCTCATTACCCAAGCCACACTCTTCAGAGGGGTCATTGGAATTCAGAAGTGCTCTTACTGTATTGTTGCCCACATCTGATTAATGTGAAGCATCCCTTTCTCTCTCTCTCTATCTACTCTTTCTCTTTCACATGCTTCCACAGAGACTGAGTTAGTGCAGTGTAAACTGTCAGGTGCTGTAGACTTACACAATGGTGTCAGTTGTTAGGAAATCTGAGCTAAAGAAACAAATAACTGGTTCAAGTTCAGAGAATATCCAGCTTCACTGTCATCTTGATTGGCAGAGTCAGATAGAAATGGTATGAACTTGATTAGATTAGGAATGTGGTTTTGCTTCACTTAGAGCAACTGACCTGATATAACACTGAGTAAAGTTTCATATTTAGCCTCAAGAATGGCATCCATCCAGAAGAGTTAGTGAGGAGTGAAACCATAAAATAGCTTTGTTGCAAACAACAAAAAAAAAAAAACAAGGTGTTCTTTTCCGTTAGGAAAGACTTCAGCTGGACTTTCAGCTAAATGCATTTTTGGAACGTGCGTCATTCTGGTTTCTTTAAGTGAACCTTTTAATACCACCCTGGTCTTGAGGGAACCATTTTAAGGATTTGGTCATACAGTGGAACGAAATTAATCCCTCATCATAAAGATGAATGACAGGAGGATCTCAAGAGTAACCTTTGCTATTACATTTGTCCTGCATCGCCAACAGTGTTACAATTCAGTATCTATCCCAATAATTCAAGAAAAATATTCAGTAGCAGGATTAATTAAGTGGTAATTATGGCAACAACCATAACATACCTTCCAATTTGCAGCTTTACCTGTGTTCCATAACGCACTAAGAACATCATAGGCTTCAGTGTAATACCACCTCATCTTAATGTCCTGTAGGCACAAAAAATAAATACAAACTACACATAAACTGATATTGTTGTCAAAACAAGAAGCTGACATATTGATTGGCAAAACATCACAGGTCCTCCAATGGATGGTGTTGGATCTTGAGCTAGCATCACTGCAGCACAGCTTACAACTCCAGTTACTGAGGGCCAAACTCCGACTGACAATTCATATTTCATAGTGCCGCAGAGCTGTTTTCTCTTCGCGCCGCATGCTGTGGTGAAAGTGTGACAGGCTGTGGGAGAGATCTATCAGAGGCTCATGCTCAGAATGGTAAAGAAGGGTGCTTTAATCATTTCTAGGAGAAACAGTGGTTGCTAGGCTACAGGTTAGTTCCAAGAAAGTGCTTAGGAGTAAAAAGCTGTTGAAGGTGTGGCAGGCACTGATATCTATGGTGGCAGGATTGGGCTAACATTAAAGCACACTCTGTGGTCATTTGGAAAAGGATGGGGTGTTTTCACTGAGTCTCCCGTTAGATATAGTTTGGAGAGGGCACAGTGATGAATGAACAGTGTCTATCTCTTGCAGAAATAAAGTAGTCACTAGTCTCCTGTGAAGATACCAAGCCAGGAAACAGCCAATCAAAGGGCTTGTTTGCCTGAGGCTAAACCACTCTCAGTAAGATAAGAAGCTTCTGATGGAATGACCTTCTACATGTCATTGGGTCTGACACTAAATAGCTCATCTTCAAGCTAGTAAAGTGTCTTTCTAAAGCGCAATATGTACTACATCAAAGAATGGTATTTTTCTTTTTTATCTTTTTTCTCATCTTCTGGCAACTGGCTTAACTGTCATTTTTGTTGTGGTGTTAGGTCTGATATTCATGGTCTCTTCAGTCAAAACAAAGGAGTTGAGAAAATTTGTTTTGAGAAGGGGGGATTTTGTTATTACTTTTGTGTTGATGTGAACCTGACAATGACCTCAGACACATTCAGAGCCTGTTTTCCCATGAAAGACTCTCTACCACAGTCTTGCTAGACAGTACCAGCATATTGAAAAAGAAATAATTATGCTCTATAGGTTGGTGACTGTTGGACGTGCCACATGAGGAAACATACTGGTTTATCATAAGATTTTGAAGATAACCTGCATTGGCATTTGTACAAATGACTTCATGTGAAAAAGCTTTTAAGAAAGGTTGTATGTAAGTCAAGTCAGGATGGATTATCTTCAGTGTGTTACCTGCTGCTGTTGCAGAGTATATGAGCAAGAAGTGGAAAAAATTGTCTGTCCTCTGTGCACCTAAAGTATTTCAAGAAACCCTACAAACTGACTCTTAACTATTAAGTAAATGAACTAAAATTGAACAAATTAAAAGCTCCAAGGCTTTGATAGTCTACTAGTTGCTATTCATGGACATATGACCTTTTTTATATGCTTGCTTTGGGTGTTCAGACCTATTATGTTAATTGTGAAATGTGATGTGAATACAAGTGGAATTGGAAGTGGAAGTCCTATATGACAACATATTCCAACTCTCATAGCCTATAGCTTTAGCCACCAGAGACAGGCTAATGTAAATGTAATGTAATCTACTCTTCGCTGTCATTCCAAATCTACTCAGTGTTTGTGTGGTGGTTGTGAGAGTCCATCATGCTATGACTAGGTCAGACAGAGGAGGAGACAGAGCCTGACAAGAGAGAGGATGGATACTCCAAAGTTAAAAGAGGAGAGGGTAAGGAAAGAAAAAACTTTTCTTCTTTTCCTGTTGTGTGTGTGGGGGGGTTGTGTGTGTGTGTGTGTGGGGGGGGGGG
>JAVQKI010399312.1:0-10969 GCA_036025975.1 Nematalosa erebi
ACTTTTAAGGTGAGTTGACATTTATGATGTAGTGCTAGACCTGTTTGCAACTGACTTTATATTTTCACTATGCAATCTGCATCTGGTTACATCTTCACTGGAACAGAGGCAAGAGGACCCGATATAACATTATGCATATGATAGGCTATGATATCGGTAATATCCGTAAACGTCAAAATTGTTCTATTCATAGACAGTCAGCGGAAAGAAAAAGGGAGAAAATGAAAGGTTAACAGGAAAACAGCGAAGAGAACGCATTCCAAGCGGACCGCGTCTGAGACAATGAGGGGTGGGACATAATTGTATATTTTAAATCTGTAATCTTACCCAAAGATCAGGAACACAACAAAGTTTGGTTGAACATATTGAGATGGAGCCGACTGCTAGAGACGTTGTTTGTATGTTTATCACTAAGCGGAAGACGTCTAGTCCCTCTCTAGACCACCGATTTGTATTTTATCAGTAGAAGATTCAACTGCAAGATACAGTTGGCCAGACCGCGTTGACTGCATACATTTCTGAACATCTCCGCTAGAGAGGAAAGTCGACGTTTGGAAGATATCTGGCTATATCAGCATTTCGATAAACTTGTCGAAAATTAGAGCGTTTTACACTCATTAATCGTTGAAGATGGAAACGCGTCGAGTTTGAGAGTTTTTCGCGCTTGCGGTTTAGTCGGAAGATGTGAACAAGGATCCAGCACATCTGGGGATAAAAATCGTAACTGTTACAGACTATGAAACATATTCTACTGGCATACTGTGAATCTCAGGACATTATCCATTAGCTTACTATGGGAAATGAGCGGTGCTTTGGAAAACTTGCTTACATAAAAGATTTCATTAAAGACTTGGACGTGAACTAACTTGTTGCTGCCACGGGAAACCCAGGTAAAACCAGGTGTTTTATAATCAGTTTACAAGGCTACTTTGCACGGTTCTACGATAGACCTAGCCTATTCAAAGTCAAAGTCTTCTAGAAACAGTTTTGCAAGAATGAGAGGAACATTCCATTTGCATGAGCATGCTGTTCCTATGTTCTCTGATCGCTCTGAAATCGCCTCTTCTCCACGATGATAGTTTTTTTTGATAATCACCTACAATCTCTGGAATTTGTACATCGTAGGCCTAGAAGGAGTTCTAGGGCAAGTTTCTTTTTCTGACTATGGAAAGTTCAACAATGAAGTGGGCATAGGCTATTTAGAGCACAAACTGTGGAATTTTATACACAGCTGAGTTGTCGGAGATCACAATCAGCCCTCATAACCTACCCAGTGACCATAGAAATTTGCAAACTAATCGGATAGTTTCAGTGACAAGCTTGTAGAAAAGATTCATATTACAGGCATAGTGAAATGGAAATAGACATAAGCTGCGCTCTCTGGGGAAAGAATGAGTTCGCCAATGTCTACTTAAGATAACAGTGTTTTTAAACATGATTTTACAGAATTCTGCCCCGAGATAAATTTCCAGGTTTATTATCGTTGTCCGTGTAGACTGGAGGGTTATGTTATGGATGTGATAGAACATGAACAAACATCGCAGGTCTATTATTAAAATATTTTGCATCATGTTTCTCATGTATAGGCTATAATGTTTAAGGCTGCACACAGCAAATCCTCAATTTTCATGTAGGCCTAATCATTCACATATCGCAAATATTTTGCATTTTATTCCTGGATGGATGTGACAAAGTCCACTTTCCATGGAATTGCCTTTTGATGAGAATATCTCCCACCATTAGTTGTCTGAGTCATTTCTCCACCATGCCTCTTGAAGACATCTGTAGAGCAAAGGTCACAGTCAAGGAGAGGTTATTTCTCACTGTTTTAGACAGCTCTGAATTAACTCAAGTAAGGCTAGTCTTTGGATGGTGTAGGCCCAGTTTGATTATTAGTCATGGAACTTTTGTAGACCCATGAATCAATCATGTGACTCCAGAAACCTTTTTGCAGTATCTTCAGCATTAGGCGATTTTTGAAGAAAAAAAGACCAAGGCTTTGTCTGATGCAAACATCTGCCTAAAGTAGTGGAAAGTTGTCATTGTGATACAGCGGGCTGAGTTAAGCTTTGTGGTCGTTATAAGCACTGCAGCTCAGTTGGGACTGAAAAAGCTGGAACCTATTATATGGTGGGTGGTAGTTTTAGTACAAATGGAATTTCATTTTTTCACTGGGCCTACATGAATGTCCTACCACAGATGCATGCCAAAATGTAAACTTTAAGGCTATCAACTGAATTATCTTATTTTGAGTTAGCCCCTTATCATGGTTCACATTGTTTGGCCAAAAATCATTGCAAAATGTATCTTTGTTGTAATTAATCAGTATAGCAACACAGATTCTCTTTCCCACAGATTACAGACAGGAAACACGTGTAGAAGGTGTCAGTCTTGTTCTTGCAGTTTCACAGGCACTTCACAAGACTCTTTTCTAAGTAGAGAGGAAGTGTATTCTAAAAAAGCTGAAGCTAGAAGTCCGAGCAGTCTGAAGAACTCTATCTTGCCATTCGGGGAGGTTTGCATTCTCTTGTCTTCATCTGATTTACTATGGCGACAGGGGGGAAATGACAGACAGTTATGTAGCTCCATGGAGAATAGTTTAAGCCTAACAAGGTGGTGCCATGTTTATGTCCAGTGTCTTCTGGATGGCTCGCAAATTACAGTACCAGTATACAGTTCCCCAGACCCCCAGAGGCTGAAGAACTGAACTGTAAACATCTGCAAACTCACAGTGCAATTGTTAAGTGCTCACTTGAAGAAAGAGTGCTGGCCACTTCCATGATCTGTTGTCCTATCAGCCAGGCCTTGTGAAATGTATTTTGAGTTTGCATTTCTTCTTGGTTATCACTGTTGACAGAATTGTTATATGCTGTCATAATTTTGATAGAGATGTGCACTTCTTCTCATTTAGCACACTGACACAATCACGTCAAACGTTTGATGTATCATATGGCATTAGAATCGTATATTGACTCTGTTGTGTCGCTGAAAAATCTAAACACAATGTTATGGTCTGATATGGACTCAAATGTGAGGTAATTTATCTGTGTGTTGAAATGGAGAGATATTACAGAGGCTTCACAGACAAACTTTAATGCAGACGTTCCAACTGTTTCATCAAACTATTGTCATATTTATCCATGTGATGCTCTACAGATTTCTGTCTAGTGGTTTACGCGTTGTTGTGGTTGACAAAACAGTTCTTTCCTGTGACAAAAGGCCCATGTACGTTTTCAAAGAAATTTGTCTAACTGAGATACTGAGTCATTGTGTCATTACTGAGCCTGGGAATGAACATACCGGGAAATATAATTTAGGAAAGACTTAGGCTTCAACTCCCATTTGGAGCCACATGCCACAGTCACTGTAGGGCATCTCTGTGATTAAAATGTCATGACTCCTCATATTAATTCAAACTTGTGTTGCCGTTGTTTTTTACAGAACCTGAAGACAGGAACTTATGTGCACAAATCTGAAGTCAAATATTTAAAAATTACTTGAACAAAGCCATCTAACTGATATCAGTACTTCCCCTCGCTCAATCAGGAAATCAATGTCTTTTAGCTTTCTTGATACTATGGCTGACAACACTTCCCTGATTTTGTTTTGGATTATACAGATATGTACATAGTTTAGTTAGTGCAAATGTTTAAAATATTTCACCATTACAACACAGAAGCTTGGTCTGCAACCCCCACCTCTCCTGCCCCCCATAAAAACAAGCAATGCACACACAAACACACACTCTCAGCCATCTTGTGTGCGTGACCTAGTATATCCCAAACCTAACAAATGAGCTGCCCCAAGTTCCCGGCTGGCGGGCTGGCGAGCTGGGTGCGGCCTCTCAATGGCAGGAAGCATAGCCATCAATATTTACTCTGCCTGTGGAGCAGCCATGGAGGCTCCAGGCCGTCCTGAACAGCCAGTCCTGCTCTTTCCCCCCTCTCCCTTGCTTCCTCCTTCCTCCTCTCCCTCCCTCCTTCCCTCCCCACCCAGGCTGGCTGCAATTAAGGGGCAGCCAAACTTACTGAACGCAGTCCTATGACTGCTGTTCTCTGAGCTCACGACTTCATCTGCCATGGCGACAGAGGCTGCGTGCTGCTGCGGCTGCAGCTGCCATTCTCTTTCCACTGGGGAAGAGGCGCCCTAGTTTAAGATGTCAAGTCAGCTCTTAAGCCGCAGATGAGGAACTCCTGGAAGTGAAGTTTAGTGTGACCTGATGACAGATACAGAAAGAGTCAGAGAGAGAGAGACAGAGTCAGAGAGAGAGAGTGGAAAAAAGAAGAAAGCGGGCATACAAGCTGTGTGAAAAATTATGGCTGATCACTAGGTCAAAGGTCACAGTCTCTTTATAAACTCTGTGTTACAGAAATGAGAGAAGCTACCACCACATTCAAGGGCCTGCTGGCCACAGCTTGGCTACTATGTGTTCTAGCAGGTAAGACTCAGTACTGTAACACCACAAACCACTATGACCGCATTTCTGGTATGCATGTGCGAGCGTACGCATGCGCGTGTGTCTGTTTGTGTGTGTGTTTTTGTATGTGTGAGTGTGTGTATCAGATGCAGATGTGTTGATTTGCACCATGCAGTAGCAAGACAATGAGAGAGAGGAAGTGAGGGCCTTCCTGCTGTGCCCTCAGCTTCATCCATGCAAGCTGTGACCCAGCCGGCTACACCTGTGTGAGGCATGAACTCCTCCACAGACAACCCTTCATGGGGCCAGGCCATAATATTCCTCCCAACGATCCCCTCTGGGAATCATTCATGATTAAGGGAGAGTGTGAAAATGATGATACAAATTTTTAATGCCTGCATACAGTGATTAACTGAATGGATAGATGTTTCATTAAAAGTCAAGAGAGCACATGTGTCTATGGATGTGACTCATTACTTAACTTTGTGTTGTGCAGATCAGACCGATTACACATCCACAGAGGAAGGTAAGACTGTGCCTGGATGTCTCACTCTTGATTTGTCAGACAGCCATTAACAGGAAATATAAAGTGCTGTTAGTGTCAAATGTTCTCAGACATGATCAGTTTAATGTCAGAGCAAGCATGTGAAATGCACTGTGTGTCTGTTCTGTTGCTAGCCAACAGCAGTCAACCGGTGATCTGTGTGTGCGAAAACCGACCGCATTGTGCTGGCACCTGCTTGGGATACACCTGCTTCTTCAGTGTGCTCCACGGCAAATTGTCCAGGGGCTGCCTCGGAAAGGAGGAAGCCGACCAGTGCCGTTCCCGCGTCCCAGTCATGCACATTACCTGCTGCTCCGAGCACCTGTGCAACAACAACCTCACCGAGCCGAGTCAGTGAACAGAGCATCTCTCAGCCTCACACCATGCAACACAGCAGGCAGCTTCAGTAGCACTGTTGCTTTATTTGTGTTTACCGCTGTCCTGAAAGTATCCTCAGTGGGATAGCGAGAAATATCTTAGCTGCCAAATAGAAATAGCTTAACGCCAAAATAGCAGAACTCAGATACAGTAGCAGCCGATACTGTAAGTGCACACTAAGTATGAAGTTAGTCCTGTATTAGAATACTAATCATGGTGTCAGCAGGTTCTGTTCTAACTCCTAATATAGCTTAACTAGGGCAAACCACTAGCGTATTTCTGTACATTACTTTCTGTGTTTAGTGTTAATTATTTAGGAAGAGATCAATGACAAATAGGCAGAGTTTAACAGCACATACTAAACATTGGATGGTGAAGACTACATACAATTGAACAGCTGAACATGAGAGCTCAGGTTTAGAAATGGCATTTGTCATAATAACATATTAAAAATAACACATGATGTGCCCGTCTGGATCTGTCGCCATCGTTACATAAAGTGTCAGGTAAGGGGTTGCTGCCATCTAGTGGTCATTCTAAACCCACTGACGGGCCAGAGCATAGTATAGCTCATGGTATTGGTTACATTCTGTTGGCTAAATATCCCTTAATATTTGAAACTGACATTTAAAAAGTTTTTGTAAGTGTGTGTAAATTTGTGTGTGTGTGTGTGTGTGTGGGGTTGTTTCTGTGTGTGTTTGCTTGCATGTGTAGCGGTGAAGCCGCCGGACAGCGGCCGAGGTCCAGACAGTGTGATCCTCCTGGTGGCCGTGCCTCTGTTGGTGCTTCTGATCGTTGCCATGGCCACGTGTGCCCTGGTGCTGTGGCTGCGCTCCCGCACACCCCACTACAGACTCACCTACATGGAGGAGCATGATGTCAGCATGATGAAGGTCCCCGCCGGAGCAGACCCCACCTATGGGGTAAGGTCTGATGACCTCACTGTAAGGCCAGGCTGGGCGAGGGCAAAGAGTGTTTCTAGACATTATCCCCAGCATTATATGGAATTCTCATTGGGGATGCAATTCCATTTGTATTTCATTGCCCACATATCCAAAGAGTCTGTATAATCTGAATAATAAATGCATGCTCTAATATAGCAAAACACATTAAGTACACTAAGTAAACCTTTGCCCTTCTTTGAAGGAATGAGAAATCCTTAAAAAAGTAATAATAATGAAAATGCAGACCCCCTCAGATCCACAGGAAATGCATTGTAAGAACTGGTGTTGAAAGTAATGTTAGGTGCACATGGACATGCTGATGAGGATGCATCTGTTTTGTGCAGGACATCTATGATGAGTTCTGCACCTCAGGCAGTGGGACAGGACTGCCTTATCTGGTGCAGAGAACTATGGCTCGGCAGATTTCCCTTGTTGAGTGTGTTGGTAAGATCTTACTGTCCTTCCCCTCTGTTCGTTATTTGGAAACATCAGCATCATACCACAGTTTTAGTCAACGTTTGTGTCATAGTATCTCTAGAATCACTGGTGTGTGTGTGTGTGTGTGTGTGTGTGTGTGTGTATGTGTGTGTTTACACAAACAGGTAAAGGGCGTTATGGTGAAGTGTGGAGAGGCACCTGGATGGGGGAGAGTGTGGCTGTAAAAATCTTCTCGTCTCGGGACGAGCAGTCCTGGTTCCGTGAGACTGAGATCTACAACACTGTTCAGCTCCGACATGACAACATCCTGGGTGAGACCCCAGACATAAAGTGCACTGATAGTACATTAATAGTATGATAATGGAGTAAGTATGTAGGATAGTAAGTCTTTCAAGGGATATGCTACCTTATTGTGTAGAGTTGAATAATGTTATCTATAAGTGGTTTTGTTAGACATGGATTGATTTTAAATGTGTACCTGGATCTATGTTCACCATCATACTATTGTGTGAAGTGTGGATTTTCAGGTGGGACTTTCCTGGATATTTTGTATATTTCATCTGACTCCTTCTGCATCTTTGCTCTTAGGCTTCATTGCATCAGACATGACGTCAAAGAACTCCAGCACCCAGCTGTGGCTGATCACGCACTTCCACGAACTGGGCTCACTCTATGACTTCCTGCAGTTCAGCAGCCTGGACCCCGAGAGCTGCCTGCGCATGTGCCTGTCCGTGGCTAGCGGCCTGGTGCACCTCCACACTGAGATCCTCGGCACCCAGGGCAAGCCGGCCATCGCCCATCGCGACCTCAAGAGCCGTAACATCTTGGTGAAGAGGAACGGACAGTGCTGCATCGCCGACCTGGGTCAGTCCAGCTGCATGTTTAGCTTTTGATCAGAGATGATGTTTGGGTGTCTGCTTGCCTCAGAGAGGAAGCCATGCAGATTAAAACCTTGTTTATGAGTTGGCTACGTCAACACTTACTCAATATTTAATATTCATTTTAACACTCTGTTGTCTCTGTATTCATTTGTCTCACTGAAGGCCCTCCAATATGGGTAACAAACAAACAAATAAATAATGCATTAAATTCTATCCAACAGTATACATGAAGTCCATGGCACAACCCAGCTGTTACTTTTAATTAGAGTTTGAGTAGGATCATTTTGATGCAGATCTTTCATATGGTTGTTTGTTGTAGGCCTGGCCGTCATGCACTCTCAGAGTAGCGACATCCTGGACGTGGGCAACAACCCTCGCGTGGGCACCAAACGCTACATGGCCCCGGAGGTGCTGGACGAGAGCATCCGCGTGGACGTCTTCGAGTCCTACAAGCAGACGGACATTTGGGCCCTCGGCCTGGTGCTGTGGGAGATCACCCGCCGGACCGTCATAAACGGTAATGGCCTGTCTCCGGAGGAAAATTGAGCTGTCGCGATTGGCCGTAAATTAAAGTCCTTTATGAGCTCATGGCTAGATGAATCTACCCCGGCTAAGAGCTTGGGGCCTGTAAATTCTTTAACAGTGACAGCTTCGTAATGATTCTGTTAGTCATTCCGGAATGAACTGACTGGACAAGAGAGATTCTGATGATAAGGGCTTTCTCATATTAATTATCAGCTATGGAAGATGTGTGTATTGAGGACTGTTGCCCCATGAGAATTCACCCAATCAGACATTACGCACTTGAGAGATAATGAACTGCCTCTTGCACAACAATGTCCGTTTTTGTGTGTCGATCTAGGAAAGCATGTTGCACAAATCTGTCATCGTTCTGCAAACGCTCCTTGTCTCCCTGCCCTCCTTCTCTTCCTCTCTCTTTCCCCCTGTCTCTCTCTCCCTCTCTGTGTCTGTCTGCCTGTCTGTGTCTGCTATCCTCTCACATGATTAGAAGGGTAGTAATTATAAACACTGTTATCTTGTGTCAGCACTCTCGCCCTCATACAGTCCAGATGCTCAGTCCTACACACACTCTCAGACCAGCTCCACAGTGCC
Source organism: Nematalosa erebi (assembly GCA_036025975.1). Lineage (NCBI taxonomy): Eukaryota > Metazoa > Chordata > Actinopteri > Clupeiformes > Clupeidae > Nematalosa > Nematalosa erebi. The sequence goes on from JAVQKI010399312.1 coordinate 8,716, forward strand.
CCCGCAATACAATACAGTCTCTAGGGATCCCATATCAGAGCCCCCCCCTCCTCTTTTTTTCTTTCTTCTTTTCTCTGTCTTTCTTTCTCTTGTAATTTTCTTTCATGCATATTGCCTTAGGCACTCGTATCCGTGACTAGAAATGTTGTCCTTTATTAGACTGGAGAAATGTGAGCATCTTACATATTTTAATTCCAGTGTAATCTGAATGTAGATATTGTCCAACTCCCTTTCTGCCTTGCCACTCGGTTTCCCCCTCTCCCCCTAAGGCTGGAGCTGAGTCTGGCTGCTCTCCAGCAAGCCTCCCACGCCGCAGCATCAATCCTCCTGCCAAGCACTCTCCCCCGTCCGATAGATCCAGAGTTCTTAATCATGACATGCAGTCTTGCTTCCCCTTCATATTTGGGTGTGGTGTTGCAATAAGAGCCCCCCCCCCCCCTTCCCTAATGTACTGATCAGCGGGCGGTTTTGTGGTTATTCTAGGAATCGTGGAGGAGTACCGTCCTCCCTTCTTTGACATGGTGCCCTCGGATCCCAGCTTTGACGAGATGAGGAAAGTTGTGTGTGTGGACCAGCATAGGCCAGGTCTACACAACAGGCTGTATTCTCATTCGGTAAGAGACACACTCAGAGTCACACTCTCCCATACACACAGACACACACACACGCACACACACACACACAGGCACAAAAAGGCACACATGCACGCGCATGCATCCATGTGCACTACACTGTTATATAAAACATCATGGACTTGCTGTGTTTATAGTAAACATCTCAGCAGGAATCTCTGAGAGACTGTTGTTGCAGCTGCTGTCCAGATCACTTCTGTCATCTGGTTGTCAAATGCTATACCACCATTACTGTGATTCATTGAATTTCTTTGTATGTATTCTTTCTGTGTTAGATTCTGTCCGCCATAGCGAAAGTCATGAAAGAGTGCTGGTACCAGAGCCCTCAGGCACGTTTGACCGCTCTCCGCGTGCGCAAGACCATCTCCAAGCTGGACCAGGACAGTGACCAGGGCATAGACAAGCTCAAACAGGACGTCTGAACCAGCCACAGCCACCACAAGACCAAACAGGAGTTTTTTATATGTCTATTCTATATAACTGATGTTTCCTTTGCAAGAGCTGCGCTGTTTGTTTTTCCCATGGACTCTTCCTTGAGATGGCCTCGCCTAACGTGCCTTTGGACCACTCCAGCCCATAACGTCACTGTCCGGTCTCGGACTTTATGGCCGAGACCGTCTGAAGATATGTTGACGTGCCCATTTTTCAAGGCTTTTGTTTTGCCAGGATGTGCGTGTCATTCTGGCTTCCCTCACACATTTCCTCAAATTCCTTAAGGATTTTCCTGTCATTCCTGAAGGAGGTATTTGGCTCCAAATAACTGAGCAGGGTGGAGCCCTACTGCTTATTCCATATCAGTGTTGTTTTTTGTATGGACGGAAATGGATTGATCTGAATATTCCTGAAAGCCCACTGCATCAACCACATGCATGATGCACATTTCCATTAAGACACCACCTTTTTTATTACTTTGCCATTTGCCGCTGCACATGTGCTAATTATAATCCACTTGGTATCATCAGCTGTAAAACATGCCTCGCTATTTCATATACTTTTGTATGATATCAAATTTTATTTGCAAGAGCTTTGTAATCATCATTTCAAAGACATCAAAATTATTTTGGAGTACAAAATAACTTTATCTATATCTATAACTGGACAAGGTGAAATATTTAAAAAGGGAAATAAAGACATACTATGCTACAATGCTTAATTCCTTTAAATGTCATGTTATTAAAGGGCAATTGTAGGTTTAGGTGGCTGATTAATGTAGACTGATTGACTGAGAGTAGAATGATCAGAATTATCCACCAGGGGGCAGCAAACTACACAGTTTGCCCCAGCGTGGTCAGAAATCTCTTGTGTGCAGCAATCACAGTGACCTGCATCACACATTGTTCAGTTTATAACATCTTTGATTTGGTTTTTGAATAAGTGTTGAGTTTTATGCAAACCTATACACTCTGTTGCTTTTTTTTTTTAAAGCGAACACTGAAAAAAAGACAATTTGCTTCAGTGAAACAGGAATTCAGAGTCAGTAAATGTAAGCCATATTTCATAATCAAGTTGTATTCAGGCTTCTTAGCATCTGTGAAAGACAATCTTGTCTGACTCTTTTACAAAGAATGATAGGCAAGGCACGTGTGTTTTGGGTTTCATATTATGCCCCTTTATTTACATGC
>JAVQKI010399406.1:0-10209 GCA_036025975.1 Nematalosa erebi
GAGAGAGAGAGAGAGAGAGAGAGGGAGGGAGGGAGGGGAAAGAATGGACTGAAAGATGGAACAAGAAAGCTGGGGCAGGCAAAGAGACCGTCCACACTAACTATCTAACTATAAGCAGGGGCTAAAAAGTGGAGGTCTAGGAGAGGGAGAAAGCAAGACACAGTGAGAGAGAAAAAGAGAGAGAGAGAGAGGGAGGGAGAAAGACAGAGAGAGATAGAGAGAGGGGGGCTGAGTGAAAGAGAGAGAGAGAAGGAGAGTGAAAGAGGCAAAGAGGGAGAGGGAGTAGCAGCCAGCCAAGCTGCACTGGCCGGTGGCCAGGAGCCTGTGTGGTCCGCGTGTTCCAGGCCTCAGGAAGCAGCGCAGGCCAAGAAAGGGCACACACGCTAGCAGAGCCCTTTTTAAATCGACGGGTTGTCTTCAGGAGTCAGACATAATGCAGCATCGCTAAACAAACACACACAAAAAACTAAACTTCCCCTTAAGAAGTTGTTTTTTGATTTTTGAAAGATGAGACATGAATTTCATAGCAAAATGAGGGCACAAAAAGAAGCTGACAACTTAATCAGAAACCTAATACGAGTCTTGTCAAACTGACTGCACGAACTGATGAGATTCCCCCACAGTTCCTTATGAAAATTGTGCTTACCGAGCTCATGCCATAAATTGCTGTGAGTCCACAAAGTAGGTTCTAGCTTACGGAGAGCACAGATCAGTGTAAGCCTAGCAAGTGTTCTTGAAGTACTGCAGATATTTATTGCAGGGATCCAAGCCAAGGCTCTTCCTCGTGGGACAAACATCCTACATGAGCTTTAAGCCTCCTGTCAGATGTATTCCGCCAAACTGCTAAAGATTTCACTACCCCTCGCGCGCCATGCAAGACGGTGAAATATTCTCTCACATGAATATGCATTGTACAATCCCGACATTGTGCTCAGGATGGAAAATAAGGCTTTGGTGGTGGTGGTGTCCAGTGAACTCACAGGGGGCCTACAGACTACAGCTTTGCGCAGGAAAAAGACAAGGTGTATTTTACCCTACTGTAGGGCTCGGACCGAGGCTGTCAGCCTGCTGTCGTTGATACAAAGCTCACAGTTTCTCGCTTGCCAACAGCAACAGTAACATACTTTTTCCTTAAAACTGGCGTCTTGCTCTCAAGAGGTGCGCGAGGGAAAGGAAAGTACAACCAGATATTCGGCACAAATGAACGAGGGCCCTGAGTGGTGTTTATTTTCTATGGCCTGCGCTTTCTTTTGTCTGCGAGTCCAACTTCATACGTGCCCTACCTGTCAGGACATGCTCCGAGTGTTCAAAGGCAGAGGTGGCTATTGAAATTTACAACAAAATAATTCTCTGAAAATTAGGGGCTTAAGTTACTGGCAAGTCTACATAAACGGTCTCAAAATTTAATGACTCCGCTCTCGATTTGAAAGATTACTTGTAAGAAAACAACAAGCATTAAAAAAAGGGAACGTGGAGGAGAAACACCTGAATATGAAAGGGATTTGTCATGTTCAGAAGCACTTTTCCATGAAACGTGGGTCTGCTGAACACTGTTCAGTATCGTTCCTTTGAACCACAGGACAAAAGAAGGAGGGGAACTAAAGCAAAAGAGTCAAGACAGAGCGAATGGGAAAGAAAGGTAGGAGAAAGGGCTCCAAGAGCGGAGAGTGCACCCACTGACGTCATTTACCAGCCTCTTTAAGCTGACAAACACTGAGGTGAAGCTTTGAAGACTGTCTGGCTACTGCTTTATAGGAGTCCTCTGTGAGACAATAGTGCTTTTCCAGCCGTCTGCCTAGCAGTCAAAACAGATTTAGGAAGAAGCTCGGAAAATTAAGTGCATTTGCAAAAAAAATACAAATAAAATAAATAAATAAAACATGTTCTATTTGCATTGGGAGTGCATTTGATCTAAATCTACAGTATAACATCCTTAGTACTGATTTCATGCTACTGCATGATGGGCCTTTGAAAGTCAATGAAATACTGTGGAGAAATACCAAACAAAAGAGCAAGTTTCGATTTTTGGTCTACGGCAACATTGGCGAGATGTAATTGGTTGTGAAAGAATGGCTTGTGGTAATGCTGTGGTAATAAATGGCAACATCTTTTACTTCCACTGACTCCTGACGTGTCACTTCATCAGATCCTGTTGTCAGGAGTAGACGAGCTCAACATACACTCCATTCTACACAGATTCAATGTCATCTGAAGGCCCCCACACACACAGCCCTACCACACACACTCACCCACTCTCTAATTCTCTCATACACACACACACACACACGCGCACACACACTCACACTGGAAGTACACATCCAAACTGGGATCTCTGCTTCTCACTCCTCTCTCTGAGCATCTTGATCCAAACCGAGCGGATGGAGCCAGCCAACATTCCATAAACAGTTTTCGGATTGGCTCCATATGCTTCATTATGTGTGCTACAGCGCGGTGACAATGGGGCGACAGTATTTCTTTCGCCTGGCTGTAAAAAGAGCCACATTTCATGTGCGAATCCCTTATAATTAACAGATTCCATTTCCTCCGAATGTTACGAAAACATCTGCCATTGTCGTCCATCAGGATGATGGGAATGAGCGGCACTTCCTCTGACATCCTCTGCTCGCTCCGATCCCGAGCTTGGGTGGCTTAATAGGAACTTTCAAAAGGCTCTCAAGCAAAACACCAAGGTAGCCTTGCGCACATTAAAAACAGTTGGGCACAGTGGTAGAAACAACAGTGGGGCCTCTATAAATGGTCTCCTGGTCCAACCATCCCCACCCAGCCTATTAGCAAAATGACTTTTAATAAGCAGCCAGGGCCTGCTTGAAGCCCGCCGCACTAGATAATTACACCACGGCACAGTCCCCTCTCTGACGCCAGGCACTGTGTGCACAGCCATACCACACGCTAAACCAAAGCCTAGCTTTACACACTGAGGCCTCACAACACAAACGACACTCATACACGACAGCTTGTGAAATGCAGAATGGAGGGTGTGTGTGTGTGTGACTCTTTTTTTTTTCTTTTTGCTGTTTTAGGTCCACAAAACAATGCGGCTATTAGATTCAAATGTAGCTAATCATTTTATTCCAAACATAACAGAAGATTTCGCAATTCCTGAATTTCAGATGCTATCAACGTCAAAGCCCTTTCACACAGAAAACTGCTATACTTGTAGAGCTGGACTTCTCCAAGTTGGTTGGTTTTGTCATTTGTGCCTCCTAGCACTACATTCTCTCCAGGAAGTCTGTTTTACTGAAAAGAGACTAAAAATACCTTGAACAGAGAAGCCTCTGCCAACTTTCAATTGTGCAGTGGCTCTCCATATGTGAAGGTTCTAGAGATGGGCCTTGGTGGTGGTATAATTCAAACACACATAGAGTATTGGCTGCTCTTGGGGAAGAGAGCTGACACTGCTGTTGTTTCTGTCTGGCTGCCCATCATTTGCTCTGCCTCTCTGTGAGTAAAAGACATTTTGCTCTGCCCTCCTCCGTGTTGGAGGAGCCTGGCAGCGGATCTTAAATATTTATACACATGATTCCCATAGTCCTTCAGTAGTTCATGGAGAACACATGGTGATATGGTGATTCCGTAAACAAACTCGTTTGAGAACTATCCTGGACTCCAGTCAAGGACATCTAGATTACGCAAGTATAAGTGTTAAAAACATAACACTTTTCAAATTTCTTAGTCATTTTTCTTGCATCTGTTTGTGTACTAGCAATCACCTGGAGGTTTCATGAGATCCTATAGTTGATTTCCCTTTTCATCTTCATTAACTACATAATTGATTGGAATTATCATGGATTTCAAACTTCAAAACTGTGCCTTTATGTGCAGTATATGTTTCTGGGCTGCCATTAAAAAACCTGAGCCACATTTAAGGGGACTATTCTTCCTGGTTTGCCTAAACGAGCCGCAATTCAACAATATGATGAAGATGAATAAGTAGCTCTGTCACTAATGCACAAATACGAATCTGATAGACACATTTACTTAAAAGATCTCTAAAGATGAACCAATGTCCAAACTAATGTACTTAACTCATTATCCAGTTTCCCCTCTTCCAGTAAATACTTTGAGTAAATACACAACAATGGGGCACTGTTTAGCACTTATGATGAACCAGTGATCCAGACATTTAATGTTTGTCTGTCTCCCTACCCCCCTCCTTTACCTCCTTCTCTCTCTCTCTCTCTCTCTCTTTCTCTCTCTCTGTCTCCCTCCCTCCTCTCCCCATATTCTCTCTCTCCCTCCCTCTCTCTCTCTTCCTCTCCCTCTCTGCTCTAAGTTCCGGAGCAGAGGAATGCATAAACAGGCAGGCAGAGGCAGCTTCGCATCAGACTAACAGGAGGTTGCTCAACACTAGATGCCTCTGCATGTGTCATTTCCTGCTTGGCCACCTGCCTGCCTCCTAGCAACTGCATGTATGAGAAAGAGAACAAGGGAGACAGACAGAGTGAGAAAAAGACAGAGAGAGAGAGAGAGAGAGAGAGAGAGAGAGAGAGAGAGGTGAATGCCAAAAAGAGAAGATTGAGAGGGAATGACAGAAATGGCTGAAATATTGCCTCTTTTGCAGCCAAGATATTGAGACACAAAGTTCTAACTCAGCATTGCCTGATAAATGAATGTAGCATGCCACTGCTGCTTTCAGTACGTCCGCCTGCACAAACCCTCACAGAAGCTGATGCCTTGACTGAACTACTGAACAAAAAACAAGCAAATTAGAGCTGCTTCTTGGGTAGCTCAATAAAATATTACTGACAGCCCAACAACCTGTAGCTCTGGAAATTAATGAAGTCAATGGCACTTGACCAGTTGGATCAGTTGATTATGGTTTTGTCTTAACTATCTCACTGCAACTCTGAGTTGCGTGTGTGTACACAATTTTGTGTCCAGAACGGAGATGAATAAAATTAATAAAGGCTTGTTTATTATTCAGTTAGCCTTAAGCACGCACATTCTCTCTCTCTTTCTGTCTCTCTCTCTCTGCCCCCCCCCCCCCCCCACACACACACACCACACACTAACACATACTCATGCACAGATGCTCACACATACACAGTTTAGTGACAAGCAGAATGTTTACAGTCAAAAGGGAAGATGTTTGGAAGATGTCTTACTGGAAGTTCCAGTGAAGATGCACGCATCAGAGAGGAGATTCAGGATCAAAGGCCCTACGCCTGAGCTCTGTGAGATGCCACAGGGCAATTTTAATCCTGTGATGAATGATGATGATGATGATGATGATGAGGATGATCACACACTAGTATGAAGCAGCTCCAAATGTCTGCTGCCAGATGGGTTAATGGAGAGAAAAAGGATGTGTGTGTGTGTGTGTATGTGTGTGTGTGAGAGAGAAAGAGAGGACAATTGTTTATGAAGTGACGGCACTGACTGTGAGCCTTGAGTTTAAAAATGCAAAAGATAAAACAAAATCTACATATATAAATATGTGTCAGTATGTGTGCGTGTGTGTTTTTATGTTTTTAACAGAGGCACAGCTGTGTACCAGACTTGTTGCACTGAGTATTTCTGTTCTTTTTGCTCATCAGCTAATGCTTCCACAGGCTATGAAGAGTGTGTGTGTGTGTGTGTGTGGGGGGGGGGGGTCTTGCTATATGTGTGTGTTTGTGTATGGTTGTATATTGTATATGTGTATACACCTAACACCAACCAACTTGGCTTGGTATCAACTCACAAACCAACTGACATCATTCACAGCGATGACATCCAAGAGACTGATCTGCTCTCAAAAAGGGAAGCGGTCAGTTTCCTTTGCATATTTCATGACTGAGCAGTTCAGGGATGAGAATGACATCAGTGTCCGGCACACCAAGCCCATTTCTGCCACGTTATACAAGAAGCTCTAGAAGACCATTTTAGCATTAATTCTAAAGTCTACTCAGTCTCTGATGCTGTGATCATTATCATCCATTGATTGCAACGTGCCAAGCTCATCTTGCAGTAATAATATCTATTTTTAAAATATTAAAAGAGATCAAACTAAATTCAAACTAGATCAAAGTTAAAGGCGATAAACTGTAGTTAACTGCATGAGTAGTTTGTGAATCACTGGATGACTGTAAAAGCAGAGAACAATCAGACTGTTAGCTATTGGCATGTTTGCTGTAACAGTCAAAAACACCCACAGAGGGAAGAGTTTCCTGTGTGCAGATTGATTTTCCTGTGTGTTGTTGATATTTAAAGGCCATTACAGTCTTTAAGGTCAATAGTCACGGCAGACTTTTAAAAACGCTGTTGCTTTGTTCTCTGACATGCCATATAAAAGCTGTGCATGGCAGCCTGTGGGTATTTGTAACTCCTAAGGCCCTGGAGTAAAAAAATGAAATTTAAACTTAAACATTCTTTTTTTGTCAAAATGGACCCACAGGTTTTATGTATGACTTGGAATGATCACATACTGTAGGAGGTACATGAGACCCTGTATATGCAAGTCAGAGGATTAATTGTGATGACAGTCTACATTTTCATAATTACAGGATAACTATAGGATAGATTTGCCATCTAAAATTTCTCCATGCGAGAAAAATAAGCTGACTTTTCCATCAGGGAATCGCTTTGCTATGGGAAAATTCTTTTTAAAAATGTCTCACTCTGTCTCTATAGGAAAACAAGACGACTATTGTGCAGTGAAGGTCTCATAATCTGCATTATTAAATATAGCCTCCCCTGAGTTTCACACTAAATCGGAGTTTGGTTGTTGCGCCCCTGGGCCTCTGGTTCCTCCCTGGGAGCAGCCGGCCAGACAACTTGGCAGCCTCTCGCTTGCAGCCAAGATGTGACATTTTTTGAGAATTCTCTGTCAGCTCTCACTGCACCCACCCCAGCACACATTTGGCAGACACACTCACACCGACCCTGCTCTCTCACAGGACGCCTGGTGTCACGGTCTCAGTGGGTGAAACCGAAGCGTGTGAGCACGCTAGCGAGCGAGAGAGAGTGAGTGAGCTCGTCTCTGAGGGGGAGGAAGTGGAGCTGGTAGGTCAGGGGTCGCTGCGGCCTGGCCGCTTGTCTCTGCCGTGACGCTCTCCGTGGGACATGGGACACAGAGATGCTGAGACAGTAAACATTTTCGCAAGGCGAGAGGGCCGGCCACACGTGTTTGTGTTTGCCCCTCACTTTTTAAATCAAGTGCCTTCTTCTTCTTGCAAACACAAAAGGCTGCTTTGTGTGTAGTTTGGTGAAGTGTGTGGGGGGGGGGTGGAAGGATCTGGGGTGGGCAATGCCGAATCCATCTTTTTAAAAAGCCGGACCCTAACACAATCCATACACTCCTTCATCCATCATCCTATCCTCCCCCGGCTGTACGGCAATGCCAGGCCCCTTCCTCCCACCTTCTGGATGGAGATGAGATGGAAGGGGTGGTGGGGGTAGTGGTGGTTGAGAGGGGTGGCGTTCACGCCTGCTACAACGACAACCAGTCAGACAGCATCATTCATCTCGCGCGTGGCATTTGGACCCGTGCACCTCTTTGTGCACGCTAATCATTATCACATGACGGTGGGCTTGTCTCTCTCACTCTCTCTTTCTCTCTCTCTCTCTCACTCTCTCTTTTACTCTTTCCCTCTCTCTTTTCTGTTGGAGGGGGGTACTCACGTCTGGGCTCCCGCGGGCCGTCCACGGTGACCTTTATGGCTCGGTGGTAAGTGGCCACTTGGGGTGGGTTCGTGAATACCGTGATTGTCAGCGTGAAGCTCTTGCCTGCAAAACACAACAAAAAAGAGGTTCAAGCACCATTAGTTGTCTGCACAATGCCACACATTCAGTGTTGGCCACCCATTTGCCTAGCGTTTCATGGTGATAGTGCTGACTGTGGGATTTGAGCAGAGTTGGCCGGATAGTTAATGGCTAGAGAAGAAAGTCCCAACAATAGCCGATTGTGCCAACAAGGGCAAAAAAAAAACCACGTCACTTACACGGTTAACACTGTATAATTGAGCACGTTCTCTAGCCTTTGTCATGCATCTTTAGGTTAATGAATGCAAAGTCAAAAAGTGAAGTCATTTTTATGCAGTGACTTCAAAGTATGCAATACTTGTCTCATGCTGCAATGTAACAATGTATCCTTTAATGATTTGAAAGAGGAAATAAGGTGTCAGGGACAGAAGACATATGGTATCAAAAATTGATATAAATCAATGAACGGAAACGTGCTTTGTGTATGGCAGACAGCTGCTCTAATGTGGCCCTAATGGTAATTTCAGCCAGACTCTAGGCTCATACACAGGGTTCCCATCTAAGCGTGGAGAAAGGCTAATGCGCCTCTGTGTGTGTGTGTGTGTGTGTGTGTGTGTGTGTGTGTGTGTGTCTGTGTGTGTGCAGTCCAACACAGAAGTGTAGCAAAGCTGCAGTCCCCTTGGCCTCATGGTGCGAAAATCAGTGGGTGGGGCGAGAAGGCAAACACTTCTGTGTTGACTTCTGCCTCTCCTCCACCCACCCACCCTCTCTCTCTTACATTCTCTCTCTCACTCTCCTGCTTTCTCTAGCCTCGCACGACCTTTTCATGTAGTGAGAGTCTCTTCTTTTTTTTTTTTTTGAGAAAGACCACTGCATAGAAAAAAAAACTCTGACTAGCCCAGCTTGTCAAAGTGGTGGACTCAGCAGCAACAGTAATCTGAAAAGTATGTCGTGAAGTCAGGCATGGCACGCTCTCTGGGCTGCAATCTGCAGCTAAGACAGGAAGAGGTGGGTGGAAAATGATGGGTGACTTAATAAAGCTTCTAGCCACTCTTGGCGTCATGTGTCTTTCAGGATGCTCAGCTTCTTCTACAGTAATACTGCTTTGATTATGCTACTGCATTGCTTTGGCTCACCATCTACAAAGGACAGTGACAGAACTGTGGTCAGTATTATCAGACTCTCTGATCCAGTTCTAAGTGCCCTATCTGACTCAATCACATTTTCTGGAGACACATATTTCTAAACCATGTGCAAATTTGCCAAACCTGACTATGCAAGATGGCAAATAATGCTAGCAAAAGCATCTGGGCCTGCAGACATGCCTCTACAGGAAGGGTGATGTAATGTGTTTGAAATAGACAGAGCATAAACCTTTGAGCTGGAAATGATTAATCAGATTTGTTGCTGTGCTTGAGGTGGGGCCTGATTCAAATGTTTTTTACTCGTATGAGGTGTCCAGGTCCATCATTCAGTCATAGATGATTTACTTGACTGCATCTGTCAAGATCATATACACAGGTTTACATAAAGAAGATTCATTTTGTTGGTTTCGCAGTGTGAAACATAAACTACAGAAAACCAACTGTGTGAATCTGAAACATACTCACAATTGAAATACTGCTTGTTTTAAAAAGAAAATAATGCTTGATTAAAATGTTTTCAACCTCCACTGATTTCTCAGTGAGTGATAAAAACTTTCAATTCTCAATTCAAAATATATTACCTATATTTCCTTAATATGATACCTACATTTACCTATTTTAGAACCACTAAACTCAGGTGAGTGTGAGACAGAAATGTGAGCGAGGTGAATGCGTGGTGTGTGTGTGTGTGTGTGTGTGTGTGTGGGTCATGGCATTTGTGTCCCTTGTTTGTTTACATGGCTAATTTATACTGTATTCTAATCGGCCTCCCTGCATGCAGTGTCATTTCCCATGTTCAATTTCCGTGCGCCCTGTTATCTCCTCTGTGACTTCCTCCCCCAGATCTTTTGACACAGATAGGAGAAACTCAAGTCTGTGGAGGTGTGTGTCTCCATGCGGGCCTAAAGCCTTCACTCTGGGACAAGATAATGCTTACACATGCATCCTTGTTCTGTGCAGAGGACGGTAACTGTGTGTGTGTGTGGGGGTGTGTGTGTATATGTGCGTGTGTGTGTGTGTGTATTTGTATGTGTGTTTTTGAGAAAAATAGAGTGTATTTGTGCAAAATAACTATAGCAACCTACATGTGTATAGTGGGCTACATGTGTGTATGTTGTTGGCCTATTGCTGCAAACATACAGTAAGCAAGTGTGTGTGTGTATGTGTGTGTGTATGCATGCACACTTTTGTGCTTGTGACAGGAAAGACAGAATGAGAGGGTAAGTTCTATAATTGTGTATATGATCGTATTTCTATGTGTACACAAAAAGTTGTGTGTAAAATGTATCTGTGTGTGTGAGTGTGTGTGTGTGTGTATAAGTGTGTGTGTGTGGGGGGGGGGGGGGGGGGGGGGGGGGGT